>CP092869.1:44854818-44904756 GCA_030710605.1 Cordylochernes scorpioides | reverse complement strand
TTGATTTTTTTTTCTCTGTGATATTACATAGCATTATATTATTTTTGAATATAAAAAACATCATTGACTTAGCGCTATCTATGGCTGAAAATTATAGATATATTTTGTGACACACTAATATTCTTTCAAAATATTTATTTCAAATTTATTTCTACAGCTCTTATCCGGCAATGAATGAAATTGAAAGAGGGAGGGGATTACTTATCAGTGGTGAACTCTCCCAGCAGTTTTACCATTTTAATCTCCAGACCGCTTCACTATTGTATTGGACTGAATTTTTATATACCCTGCACTTGCTAATGAATACAGTGAATTGGTATTTTAACTGAACTATGTACATATGCTTCTAGGACAGTAGAAATGTATATCTATTAATTAAAGATATTGTTGCACCGCCCTGGGGTATTGGCTCCATGTCAGTATTCGATGGTTCCATATCAAGATTATAAGTGATACCAGAACGAGTAATTATAAGAAAACTGAGAGATATCTAAACAAAATATTTACAAATAAAATGTTGACGCCACGTGACTAATGATGATAAACCGAGTAGTCCACCACAGATTAATTTGTGACATTATTATGCTTCTAGCAATGCTCTTCCGTAAAATCTTATAAAGGTCTGTTAGGCAATATTTAAAATATCATTAACGTAGCGCATTCTATCATGAAAATTATAAACATATTTTAAACGCTAAATTTCTTCTAAAGTATTTAAATAAAATTTATGTTTTACAGCTCTTATCTTGCAATTAATAAAAATAAACAGAACCTTTACTCTTCAATTTTTTATCTTTGAAAGACCCGATGTTAGGTATGAGAAATACTAGAGAATTATTAATATATTTGATCAAACACATATGTAGGATTTGATTAGGAAGAAGCTGGTAACACGAAAGAAAGATCAGAAGATGTTCTTACGATATGGCAAAGGAATACTAACACTTTTTACTTTCTTTTTAAAAATTTAGTTTTAAAATTGTAAAATTAAAAATAAATCCATTTATATCTATTTCAATTCCAAAACACATATATGGATAGAATTATTAATCATTTTAGCTTTAATTTTATATTATTGACTTTTTCTTCATTAATAAATATATATAACATAATGTTGCGGGAAGATGATACTTGTGTACCAAAAGAGGCACATTTCCCTTTAATTATTCATTATAAAAATACATTATGTTCATCACCCTAGTAAAACACTTTACGGTGATTATAAAGAATGAGGCACTTAACCAGGTTTTGGACAATTCAGACAAATCGCCAACCTGTATACAATAATTTCAGGCTATGGCCCTAATTCCAGTATAGAATACAACATAAAAGTTGTCGGAGGATGATATTCAGGTGCCAAAAGCTTAAAGGGAGCGGTGCCTCTTTTGATACATATTATTTAATTATAACCGATCTGTTTTTAAATATTGCTATTATTTATTATATTTTTACGTGTCTTTTTTAAGTGATTAAATTCAACTGTTTATTTTAACGACTTGATACAATTTCTACATTGATCTTGCGCAGCGTGTTTAGTATTTAAGAAATAAATACACGTTTAAAAGAGAAAGCAACCTCTGGAATATTTTCAAAATTTTTGATTATATTGTCAAGAAGCTCGATCCAGATTGGGCACCTGTCAATCATCCCTGGACCCCGGGGGGTACACAGGTGTGAGGGGTTCTCGGAAGCTGATCTGAAAATAAGAAAAACGGGACGGTGGCTGACGCCCTTCTCATTAGGATTATCTTTCTCTTGGGGTAAGTTGTACTCTCTCTCTCCCTATAAATACCCTTATAATAAATAAATTATTCACAAACTTGCCCTTGCTTTATTTATCTCTCCGCGACAATATAATTAAAGAAACATAGACATGTCCGATTCCGTTATTAGATGTGTCTATATAATAAAAATGAATGATAAATATATTTTATCAATTTCCATTATTTTTAATATATATATTTTTTTATTATATATATAAAATTGAATGTCTGTCTGTGTGTGTGTGACAATGACAATTAAAAATTATTTATTGCCATCTAGACAATTTTACATCTCACATGAGAGAGAGAGAGAGAGAGAAGAGGAAAATATATACATATAGAATTAAATATAAACATATATGGTACAAATTTACAAAGGGGACAAAGGTAGGAGACCTCGGCGCTGGAGGGTCTGGACCAGGCGATGAGCGGGTCCTCCACCGCTTCTCCGAGCCCAACCTGGACAAAGTAGCGATAAATTCGCAACTTTGCCGACGCCAGGATGGAAATGGCGTCGTCCTTAAGGCCGGACCCGCCGAAGATCCAAGCCTGCAGGTCAGGGGGCCGCCCTATGATGTTGAAGGCCTCTCTGATGAGAGGCCTGATGGAACGGCAGCACCAGTAACGGTGGCCGAGGGAGCGGTCGATGGACCCGCAGGCAGGACAGGAGGGGCCGACCGAGGCAGGATGGGCCGGATGGGGCAGGGCGTGGAGGGCCAACTTGAGGGCCGCGTCAGCCTCGTGGCCCGAGTGGGCGCAGCGCCGCAGCGAGGCCCAGTCGATCCTGGATGGTGGTGGACCGATGGTGGGCGACCATCTCGAGGTAAACCTTGAGATGGGCGTGGCGGCGAGGCGCGGGCGATCCAGGGCCCGTCGGGCCGAGCGGGTCGTGAGGCCGTTGAGGAACGGCGTAGCCGTCCCTCGCAGCACCACGGCCGCAGCTAGAGAACTAGATGAGGGTGCAGACTCCGCCCGAAGCCCACGGCGTTCTCGGAGGTCAGCCTCCGACAGAAGGCGCCCAGGGCCGCGGCGTCAGCCAGGGCCGAGCGCGTAGGGCGGGCGATGAGGTGGTCTTCCACGATAAGGTCCCGGACTCGGGCTCCGCGCCAGCGAGCGGGGGCCAGGAGGTCGGGAGGGCGAAGGAACCGGCAGCCTCCGATGATGGGGAGGTCCAGCAGCTGAGCTGTGGGGACCGCCCGGTGATTGAGGCTCAGGATCTTGGAGGCCTCCTCCCACAGCTTCAGCAACCGGAGACGGCGGGGCTGGAGACGCGTGCCGTCTGGTGGAGGGCGGATCCAGGCCTCGCCGTCGCTGGCGACCAGCCAGTCGAAGCCGTTCCTGCCTCCGCGGAGCGCGACCTGCACACCCTTGAGGCAGGCGAGCTGGAGTTGGGTTGCCAGGTCGAGGAGGCCGAGGCCTCCGATGGCTACGGGCCTCGCCATGACGGCGGCGGGAAGCCACGCCGTGTGCTCGGGCCCCCAGACGAACCTCGCAAGTCTGGCCTGCAGTTTGGCGATGGTCGGGGGTGATGGCAAGTACCGTGCAGGTGATGCTGGATGGTGGAGCCCACCAGCGAGTTCGCCGCTCTAGCTCGTCCGACGAGGGATAGGCCTCGGGTGAAGGGCGTCCACCTGCGGCAGGCGGACTCCAGAAGGGCGAGAAGATGCTGCTCCTGATGGGCTACGGAGCTCCTGGGGCGATGTCGAGCCCGAGGACCCTGATGGAGGTGGTCGACCAGGAGGCGCCGAGAGGGGAGTCGCCGCGGTTGCGCCAGGCTCCGCACCAAAGGCCCGCGCTCTTCCCGAGGTTGACGGCGATACCGGAGGCCCGCTTGAAGTCTTCAAGGACGGTCGCCACCCGCTCGAATTCTTCGTCGCGATGGAAAAGGAGGACGATGTCGTCGGCGTAGGCGATGACGTTGCCCACGCCGAGGATCGTCTCCAGGCGACGCAGCAGAGGTCCCGTCGCGATACTGAAGAGCGCCGCGCTCAGAGCGCAGCCCTGTCTCACGCCGTGAGTGAGTAGTTTGAAGGCGACCGTCTGGAAGCCCCCGACCCTTATTGTGGCGTCCGCCCGGCGTAGAGTAGAAGGATCCATCCCACGAAGGCCGATGGGAGGCGCAGGTGGGACACCAGGAGGGATGTTAGATACCCGCGGTCCAGGGAGTCGAAGGCGGACTGCAGATCCACGGAGACCGCGGCCAGCGGCGTGCCTCGGGCAGTAGCCTCCTCGACGGCGTCTGTGACCCGCGCGATGTTCCAGGAGGGGGACCTTCCGGGGACGGCGTACGTCTGGCACTCCGGCACCAGAGTTGGCAGGTGAGGCCTGAGGCGGCCCAGGATCGATCCGATTACCCTGTAGTCGGCCGAAGGCAGAGAGATCGGTCTGTAGCCGTCCAGACCGCGATCGCCGCCGCGGGCCTTGGGGACCAGGCAGATCTCGCTCCGGCGCATCGATGAAGGCAGGGCACCGCGGAGCTGAGACTCGGCGAGCACACGTCGCAGGGCGACGCGCGAAGAATTCCTCGAAGGTGCTGAGGACCTCGCAGGGCAGACCGTCCCAGCCGGGGGCTCTTCCGCGAGGGAGGCGGCGGATGGCAGCGGCTACCTCAGCCTCGGAGACCTCAGCCCGGTGGAGTGGATCCTCTTCTCCTAGTTCGATAGGAGTGGTGGTCGTAGCTCCGATGAAGGCCGCGTACTCCGCCGGGTCGCAGCTCGGGCGGGCGAAGCGAGGCCGGAAGATGTCCAGGGCCTTTCGCCGCAAAACGGGGCCCTCGATGACCTCGCCGTTCTCGTCCCGGATGGTGGTGACAGCTGGGCAGCGGTGGCGCGTGAGGCGCGCGAGGTCCGGGAGAGATGGGTAATCCGCGTTCGTCGACGAGGCTTCAAGCTGTACCCTGATGTAGCGTTGGGCCCTGCCGATGTAGCTGTCGTCGCGATCGTGGTGGCGAGGATCGTGGAGCGAGCGGGCCTCCGCGAGGATGCCGGCCTTGATTAGTGTCCAGCGGTCCCACAGTTGAGGCGCATCGAGCATGGATATTTCCTCCGCGATGTCCACCAGGTAGTTGTTCATGTGCTCCTGGGCCAGCCGGAGCGGAGCGTAGCAGCCACGCGAGGTTGGGAGGGGGCGGCTGGAGGGCCCACTCGGAGCAGCACCATGCGATGATCGGAGAGGTGGAAAGGAGCAATCGCATATGATGTTGAGACCTCCAGAAAGCGCGCCGGAGCGAGGATCCTGTCGAGGCGACTGCTCTCGATCAGGTCGCCATGTGCAGCGACTCTGGTGGGAAGGTGGGCGGCGTCAAACTCGGGGGCGGCATCCAGAAGCGCGGCGGACTCGCAGAGAGCTCCGAGGGCCGCCATGGAGATAGAGTCGCGGTTCCTGTCGTCCCTGATATTAAAGTCCCCGAGGACCCAGGCTTCCTCCTTCTTCAACGGCGGCTGCCTCGATGACGCGGAGTTGCTCGATGCGCTCGCGCTGGTCGTGCGAGAGGTGGACATTTATGACGGTCATCTCCTGGCCGTGGACATTGAAGGCGGCCAAGACGATGTGGCCGGCCACAGGATGCGGTGTTTGTCGCGAGACGGTGACGCCCGGCGCGTAAGATGCAGGCGAGGCCCGAACCCGATATTGCGTCGGGTGGAGCAGTAATAGCATCGTAGCCGAGGCAGAGGTCTTGGGCGCCGTCGAGGTGGGGGGTGTTAGTTTCTTGCACAAGCGCAATGTCCACGCGGTGTTGTCTCAGGAGATGACAAGGCTTAGGCTCTTGTTCCTAATAGCGAGCCCGCGCGCGTTAATGGAGGCGATGGTGAAGCCTATGATGATGTCCCTTGGTGGAGCAGGGGCAGGGCCTGGCGAAGGCGTTTGTAGATGGAGCCGCTGGAGTCGAGCCTCCTACGTAAGAGGGCTTCGGCCAGCTCGCACAAAGCAGTCCTCTGGCGGGTGTAAAGGCAGGGAGTTGCTTTTTGAGGTGCGGTGTGGAGACGAGGAGGCTACAAACCCTCTCCTTTTCGAGACCCTCTTGGTTGGTTTTGTCAAAGATTGTGGAGGGGGCCTGCTGCAGGCAGGCATCTAGCTGTTTCCTGATTTTGTTCTTTCCTTCCTGGGTGGAGCCTGTACCTTCCTCCTCGATCTGTGCCACCTCCATTGGCTCGAGGGCGTCGGTGAAGGCAGCGGCTGGTGTGGTGGGCGGGTTGGAGGCCGAGCAGGTAGAACTCGGCGCCTCTCCAGGCGGCGGGGAGGTCGGGCAGGATGGAGCGCTGGGGCACCCGGAGCAGCAGCGGGCGTCACTGGGGCATTATTAGGTGCCTTCTCTGATGGAGCTGGAGGCGCTGGTGGAGAGGATAGGGGTGTTGGTGGACCAGTTCGCTTGGGCACGGGGGAGAAGGAGGAGCAGCCTGAATCTGGGCAGGGGAGTCCACACGCTTTGGGGCGTCGAAGTTCCGCCTGGCGAGCGATGGACAGCTAGCTCTGCGGTGGCCCTGCCTTCCGCATTTGGAACATTTAATTCCGAAGGAGAGGAAGGCAGATAGGGTGTCTCCTTGGACTGTATGGTCAGTCGGGCGGGCAGGGTCTCCAGCCTGACTCCCTCGTGGAGCAGGATGAACGCCTCCCGGCGGCCGTCGCTGAAGGCGAACTCCCCCATTTTGATCATGATGGGGGCGATGGAGGTGATGTCTCCGTATTTACGCAGAGCCTGCACGATGGTGGCGTCCTCTACAAAGCCGGGGAGATTGGCCACGATTATCCTTTCGGCCCTCTTGCGGAAGGGGAAGACCTTGAGGAGTGTTCCCTCGATGTTCAGGCCCTCCTCCACCAAACGACTCGCAAGGTTCCTGCTCGCGAGGCCACGATGTAGTGGCCGTTCATCCTGCCAAATGGGTGATGCCTTTGGGCCCTCCGACCAGGTCGCCGATTGCCCGGAGGTAGGAGTAGTCCGGGATGTCAGGGCACAGCTCCACGAAGATGTAATTTTCGTGGTTGGTTGTGGCCTGCCTCGCCTTGGCGTCGGCGATGTTGGCGCGCGTCGCCTTGATTTCCTGGGGCGGCATAGACCTCGGCCCAGTTGTCCGCTTCTGCCGCTGGGGGCCGCGTTTCTCAGCAGGCCTGCTTCCCTGCTTTGCGGCGTGCTCAGGTGTTGAAGAGAGGCGCCTTTTCTTGCTCTTCACGAGGATGAAGCCCTCGTTGTCGTCCACCTCTACCATCTCGCTGTCGGCCCAGTTGAGCGAGGCTGGAATGTCGCTGGTGCAGCAGCAGTCGGCGGCGCCGTGACGTCACCACGCGCGGCGGCTAGATTTGCATGCATGTCGCCTGCCGGCGAATTAGCATATTTTTGAATTTCTGAAGAAATTTCATTAGTTTTCTTCATGTTCACTTCTTTTGGCGATAATTCCTCGCCTGTTGGTAGCAGGATGCTGGGCCTTTCAGGCACTTGTTCAGCAGAGCCTGGGCTTCCTTTTGGTTCCAAATTTGCGATGGTCAGCGCCTTCCACACGCACTCCAGAGGCGAAAACGGCGGAGCTCGCGAAAGCGTGGCCGCTCGCTCGAGTGTGTGTGTCCTCTATGGATTCAAAAACCATACATCCAATCGCCGTGAAATTTTGGGATATTATTAAGTGTATCCCGGAAAGGTTTACGAAAAATAAATTCTTGAATATCTTAAATATCCTTAGAGTTATTTGCAGATTTTAAGCTTTAACTCGCAAGCAGCGCCACCTTGCGACGGAGATAGGCTTAGGTCTGCCCCCCCCCCCCCCCCCCACCGAGAAAATGTAGTCCGGTCTGTCAGTCCAAGATCCCACCGACCAATCAGAGGGATCAAGAGGTCCTGGCGCGCGGGGGCAGAGTTGGTGACACAGCTGTGCAAAGTAGACAAGAAAAAAGCCTCGCGGGTGACTCCGGGACCTACGTCCATCTTCCATAAACGACCATTATTTATTCAACTTATCGAGTATTTTTCAAGGGACCGGGAAAAATATGTTCACTAGATAAAACGATGATTTTGTAATGTAGAAAATTAGGAAAGACAAAATTCAGGATGGCACGGCACACAGGGACCGGGAAAAAATAATCACTTTATCGAGAGATTCACGACCATGATTTTATTCAACTTATCGAGTATTTTTTAGGGACCGGGAAAATATGTTCACTATAAAAAGATGATTTTGTAATGTAGAAAATTATGAAAGACAAAATTCAGGATGACACGGCACACAGGGACCGGGAAAAAATGTTCACTTTATCGAGAGATTCAAATTTACGAGTTTCAAATTATCAAAATATATCTTTTTTTAATAAGTTTATAGAGAATTGTTTTAACAAATGTTCAATAGACAAACCTTTACTCGGGTAAAACCTCGGGCGAAGCCGGGTACATCCGCTAGTCTATATATATAAAATTGAATGTCTGTCTGTCTGTGTGTGTGTGTGTGTGTGTGTCCTCTATGGATTCAAAAACCATACATCCAATCGCCGTGAAAATTTGGGATATTATTAGGTGTATCCCCGGAAAGGTTTACGAAAATAATTTCTTGAATATCTTGAATATCCTTAGAGTTATTTGCAGATTTGTATATTTAACTCGCAAGCAGCGCCGCCATTGAGACGGAGATAGGCTTAGTTTGCTGCTTCTAATGACCTTGGGTCATCGTGTGAGTCACAGAATGATGCTACAAAAACACTCTCTCTGGGGATTTTACAGCGTCGACAACCTGTAAGATTGCCTCTCTCATATATTATACTTTAAACATCTGCTTAATTAAAGCATTTTTCATTTGAAAGAGACTGCTCTCTTAACCCCCTTTAGACAACATTAAATTATATCCCGTGTCGATGATTTTGTAATGTATAGAATTAGGAAAGACAAAATTCACGATGACACGGCTCACAGGGAACGGTAAAAAAATGTTCACTTTATCGAGGAAATACAAAATTCGGGATGACACGGCACACAGGGACCGGGAATAAATAATCACTTTATCGAGAGATTCACGACCATGATTTTATTCAAATTATCGAGTATTTTTCAAGGGACCGGGAAAATATGTTCACTAGATAAAACGATGATTTTGTAATGTAGAAAATTATGAAAGACAAAATTCAGGATGACACGGCACACAGGGACCGGGAAAAAATGTTCACTTTATCGAGAGATTCAAATTTACGAGTTTCAAATTATCAAAATATATCTTTTTTTTATAAGTTTATAGAGAATTGTTTTAACAAATGTTCGTTAGACAAACCTTTACTCGGGTAAAACCTCGGGCGAAGCGGGTACGTCCGCTAGTATATATATAAAATTGAATGTCTGTCTGTGTGTACTCTATAGATTCAAAAACCATACATCCAATCGCCGTGAAAATTTGGGATATTATTAGGTATATCCCCGGGAAGGTTTTTTGAAAAATAATTTCTTGAATATCCTTAGAGTTATTTGCAGATTTATAGATTTAACTCGCAAGCAGCGCCACCATTTCAACGATGATAACAAGTTTTTTTATCTATAAGTTTTATTATCACTAAGTTATTATCTTAAAGATTATTTATCAAAAGTAAGATTATCTCAGGATGACACGGCAATATATTTGAGACAAGAATAATGATACAATTCAAGGCGAAGATACTATTCCTTTAACTTCCAATTACCGAGGGAACCAATTAATATTGATTTTATTCTACTTATCGAGTATTTTTCAAGGGACCGGGAAAAAATGTTCACTAGATAAAACGATGATTTTGTAATGTAGAAAATTAGGAAAGACAAAATTCAGATGACACGGCACACAGGGACCGGGAAAAAATGTTCACTTTATCGAGAGATTCAAATTTACGAGTTTCAAATTATAAAAATATATCTTTTTTTTAAATAAGTTTATAGAGAATTTTTTTAACAAATGTTCGTTAGACAAACCTTTACTCGGGTAAAACCTCGGGCGAAGCGGGTACATCCGCTAGTAGATTATAAATAATACAAATAATGTCACAATGTATATAACTTTAATGAAATTCGAGAAATCCATTTCGAATACTTTGAATGAATAACGCTTATTTTGGATCAAATGTTTATTGTAATTTCCAATATATTCGATGAGGCAGTTCGCCTTTTTCATCGGGAAATTCAAACCCTGTTGTGGAATAATGGAGATCCACTTCGGACGTCGGACAGCGACGGCTCGGGTGACATCAAAACAAACAAGCCCTAGCAGAGCCAGCATCCAACAAAGGACGAGAGCACGGCCTGGTCTGCTGACCAGTTGGGTATTTTCCTCTGTCCTCTTAACATGTTTCAAATAAAGTTAGTATGAAGGAGCTTTTACCCTCTCCTTTCTGCTATTTAGTGATTTGATTTAAATCCTTGCAACAGCCCACAAAATAATCATCACTGCGAATTCTTTTACCGAATTTCGCATCAGTGTTTTGTGAACCGATTACCAGACTTTCTACACACCTGTAAACAAATTGCATCACGTGGATAATTCGTTTACAAAGTTTGAATTCCCCGATGAAGATAGGCGAACTGCCACATCGAAATATTGGAAATTGTAATAACATTTGATCCAAAATAGGGGTTATTCATTCAAAGTATATAACTATTTTTTGTCATTTATATGTCTTAAGTATTAAAAAAGACTTACGCTTATTGAATATTTATATGAAAATAAATATTCAATTCGGTCAAACTGCAACCAGCTTTTTCTCTATTTGTTTTATAAATAAAAATAGATTAGGAATATTATTAAAACAAAACAATTTTTATTTGCAGAAATAATTTTGAGGAACACTAACAATCAATATAATCCACTATCCCCTGAGGAAATAAAAATATTTCGTTTACTCTGTGAAAAATAATTTTTATCTCAATGTTTACTCAATAAACTTCATTTAATTTTGTGTTTGTTCTTTCAATTTCTTCTCTTAGCCCGAAATAATATTTATCCTTAATTGCATCTTGACTCTATTTAAACAATTATTTTCAAGAAAGAACTTTTTTAAAACGAATTTGTTAGTATATTATTAAATTTATCTTCTCTATTTAATAATAAGCGTCAATTATATTTAAAGCCTTCATTGTAGTGTATTTTCACAAATGGAATCGGTTAACATTTAATAAAATAATAGTAAACACAGGTGGCTAATTGTTTATACTATTTGTGATAAAATTGTGAAAAACCTTTAAAATACAAAAATATTTCCTCACAATGAGTTTCTTTTTATTTTAAAATGCTCTCTCTAACTTTCAAGAGATAATCGTTCTTAACGGGTTTAATAAAAAACATCGTCCATATATTACAAGGTACGTCCGCTAGTATTCTATATGGACCAAAATATTTTCTCAGAGGTTTCTCACACTTTCCTATTTTTCTAATTGGTGTCCAAACTGCTACTAATTCTCCTGGTTCGTAGCTTCTTTCCATCTATTTCTTGTCATAGTTCTTTTTCATTCTTTCTTTGAGTCTCTATTGTGTTGTTGATAACTAATTTTCTTGTTCTGTCTATTTTGTCTAAGTGATGTTTTATGTATTCATCATAATCATCCTTGTCAATGTCCACCGAGATATTCCTGTCGTCCAAACATCAGGAAAAAGGGAGAATATCCTGTGGTTTCCTGAATTGTAGTATTGTAAGCGTGAGTGATGAATGGGAGTATTTCGTCCCAATTTTTCGGATCAGTGTCACATACATACTGAGAATATTGATCAATGTTCTCTTTAACCGCTCTGTCAATCCATTAGTCTGGGAATGATAGCTCGTTGTGAAGCAATGTTTAATCTTGTACATTTTCATCACCTCTTTTATTAAATTACAGGTAAATTGAGAGCCCCTGTCACTAATAAGATATTGTGGGGCTCCGTGCCGGAGAAAAATATCCTCTACTAGAAATTTAGAAACTTCTTTCACTGTTGCTTCCGAGACTGCTCTTGTTCTAGTGTAGTAGTCCGTCAGCACGATATTCATTTTTTCCTGTTTTTCGTAGATGGCAATGGACCAACAAAGTCAATTCCAATTCTTTCTAAAGGAAAGTTGTCTGGGGGAATGGGCTGTAGTAGTCCAGAAGGTGATAGGTTTGAACCTTTCCTACTTTGGCAAAGATGACACGTCTTAAACGAATTCTGAGACATCCTTTAGCATGGATGGCCAAAAGTATTTACTCTTTATTCGGTACATGGTTCTGGCGACACCCAAATGGCCATTCGACATATGATTGTGGTATTCTTTCATAATTTCTCTTATTTTCTTCTCTGGAACCACAAGCAACCACCCCCTGCCTTCAGGGTTCGGGTTTTTCTTAAAGAGGCATCCATCTTCTTCTTTAAAGTTTTGCGCAATTGATCGCCTGATTTCATTAAGGTTTTTCTCAACACTTTCGATAAACTTATCTTCTTCGTCTGTCATTTGATTTAAAAATACCCTTTCAAAATCCTCATCCCAATCAGTTTCTAGTAAGGGTCCCCTAGATAAGCCATCGGCGTCCAGATGCTTCTTTCCTGATTTATGTATTATATCGAAGTAATATTCTTGAATTTTCAATGCCCATCTTGCCAATCGACCCCTGTTGGATCCTTCAAGTTTTTGAGACAGCATAAGGCGTGATGGTCTGTTACAATTTTAAAGTGTCTTCCATAAAGGTAGGGCTGTAATTTTGACATTGACCAGAAAACGGCCAGACATTTTTTTTCAATGGTTAAATAATTTTGCTCCGCTTTACTTAGGGTACGACTCGAATATGAGATCACTTTCTCTTCACCACCGATGTCTTGGACAAGTGTTGCACCCTATACCGATGTTAGACGCATCAGTATGAATATAAGTAGGCGCACATGGATTGAAGTGACCTAAAATTGGTGGACTTAATAGTGTTGTTTTAGGGTTTGAAACGCTTCCTCTTTCCTTTCTTTCCAGGTAAATGATACACTTTTTTATATAAGGTTGGTCAAAGGGTCAGCAAATTTTGAGAATGATAAATTTTCTATAAAATATGAGCACATTCCCAAAAAGGATTGTACTTCTTTGAACTTTGTGGGGCCGAGGAAAATTTCTGACAGCTTTGATGTTATGTTCCGCGGGATTTATACCATGTTTGCTCGTTATATAGCCGATAATCTCCAATTCTTCAAAAGCAAATCGGCATTTTTTGTCGTTTATCCTTAAATAGATTCACGAAAACATCTAAAAACAGCTCCGAGTCTTTTCAGGTGCGCTGGAAAATCCGGGCTATATATGATATAACATCATCCAGATAACACAAATTTGCCATCTCAGATTTCTAAGCATATTCTCCATATTTCTCTCAAAGGTAGCAGGCGCGTTACAAAGTCCAAAAGGCATCATGTTGAATTCATATAATCCATGCGCTGTATAGTGAAAGCTGTTTTCTCTTTGTCTCTTTCTTCGAATTCAACATGCCAATATCCAGATCTGAGGTCTATTGCTGAGAAGAATATGTAGATCCTTGGAATTATCCATAACTTCGTCTATTCTAGGGATCGGATAGACATATTTCAGTTCTCTGTAGTCCACACAAAATCTGTATTTACCATCTCGTTTCTTGGCCAATATCACTGGAAAAGACCAGGGACTGAAAAATGGCCTAATTATGCCTTATGTAAGCATCTCGTCAATTTGCTCTTTTATAATATCTCGTTCTTTATCACTTACCCTGTAAGGCTTGCGTTTAATTGGCTTCGCATCTTCTGTGTCTATCCGATGTTTTGCCAAATTGGTTCTCCCTAATCTCGACGAAAACAGATCTCCATACCTTTCTAAAACTTGTTTTAACTCCTTCTGTTCCTATGGTGAAAGGTTTTCGTTTATTTGAAATCTAGGTTCTTCGTTCTCTTCTACCTCTTTTCTCGATTCATATTTATTTTCGCTGGACTACGTCCAAAAGCCAATTTTTAGTTTTTCATTATTTTTAACGGTCGAGGATACGGATTAGTTATCCAGATATGTGTTTCCCTATTTATAACATTGATCAAGCTTCTTGCTAGACGAAGTCCATTTGTTTGAAACATTTTGCTGCTCTCCTCGATAATATATTCCCCATTCTCTGTTTCTACCAATGCCTTGATCAATTTAATGGAACATTCCGGTACAATGGAATCCTTGGCACTCTTTATTTTCAACATTTCAAAATTGCTTTCGTCATGATTATTCGTCAAATCGTATTTTATAGTTTCTTGCTTACAATCTATTTTCGCGTTCATTTTTTAAAGGAAATCTCTTCTAAGTATTAATGTTCGTAAATGCGTTTTCAATATCACAAATTTGTGTGATAATTACTTGTGATCAATTTTTATATTTGAAAATATTCTTCCTACCATGTCTAATTTTTTTCCATGGGGTCCTGCACAATTTTTTGCGAGTTTACACATACAATGGCCTGTATCGAGAGCCGTTCTGAGATCGACCACTGAGAGGTCAGCACCTGTATCAACCAGAGTTCAAAAGTCCCTATCTTGTCCACATTAATTTTAATTTGTTTTTAGGATCCAACTTCTTGATTCCGTTTATGGTCGACTTGCTTTGATTGACAGATTCAGGCGCGACACTTAGTTTAAATCTTCCAACACTGTATATTTATTCCGGGTAGGAATATTTTCCTGTGTGTTATGACATACATCAGCATAAAGCCGAGGTCCTGATTTCTCTAATATTTCATTCATTTGGAATTTCTCTTCGACCTTCTCTTGGGTAGCTGTTGGATCCTATTCTAGGATTCTTATAAACTTGACCCTACAATAACGGGCCACGTGCCCTGGCTTGTTACACTTGAAGCAGATTGGTCTTCCATCTTCCGTCCTATTTTTTCTCGCTTCTTGGCTTTTATTGTAGGTGTTTCTCTGAAGGTTTGTTTTCGGTACAAAGTTTGGATTATAAGGACGTCTAGGGTAGAGGCCTGGGGCAAGTTGTTTCAATACTGCCTGGGAGTAGGAGGGGAGTCGTTCTTGTAATGTTTGGAAGCAGGGGCCTGGAAGTTGTCTGATAGTTTCGCGTGGCAGTCGGCGGCACGTTCCTCGATTGTTGTTGGGGTCTAGAATAGCGTGGACCGTTATATAGGCTACTAGATTTCTCCACACGTTCCCGATTCTTCTTCTCAAAAGAATCCTTTTTTTTTTTTGCACACGACAAGAAGATCATCGGTCGTTTTAGGAAGGTATAGGTAGAGCGCGAATGAGTACCCTTTTTTCAGTCCTCCAATAACATGTTCGATTTTTGTTTCTTCTTCCATTGCGGGGTCAACCTTGCTGCACAACACTAAGATGTCTTCCGCGAACCTGATTGCTGGTTCAATTCAGTGTTGCATTCTGCTAAGCTTCATTCTTAATTCTTCTTTATTCGCGTCCAGAGAAAAGTCCTGAATGAGGCGGATTTTAATATTTTCCCAACTCGTCAAACTAGCTTTGTGCAAATTCAACCAGGTTTTAGCGCTTCCCCTCATGTTCATGGCGGCAAAATGGGCAATTATGTAGTCTGCCCAATGGTAGAGAAAACCAATCTCTTCGAGGGATTCAATCATGAGCGAGGGTCTTCTGTCCCGTCATATTTCAGAATTTCTATATTGGGGTTCAAAGCAACTGGTTCGAAACCAGCATCTCTACCAATTGTTGCACCAAGTTGCAGCTTTGCAGGGTCGTCGACCTTGGTTTCTTCCTTCTTGGTGTTATACACGTTTCCCGAGCAACCCCGCAATATGGAAACCCCCATATTCAAAGCAAATAAATGAAGTAAAAGTAAATAAATAAAATTAAATAAAAATAAATTACCTTTCAAAGTTATTGCTTTTATTTATTCGTTATCTTCCTCGTAGGTCGTGATCCGCAGTCTCCCTCTAGGTCCTCTCTCGCTCCAATAAACAATCAAGATATGTATACAATAAATATTACAAAAGGAATGAAGCTATAAAAAGGAATGATGATAATATAAATATTCTGTTTTAAATAAATATTAAATATCATAGAATATTTTGAATAAATGTAAGGCGCATTAAAATTGATGTAACAATATGTTCCCATCTCTAACTCTTCTTACAATTAGGATCCCATGTTCTGATCATGTAACTGGAGGTTACTAATGGTTTTCGCCACCTATCGTAATAAATATCTACCAATTATTATTTTGTCTGTAATCTCTCCAGAATGTTGGCAAAATAATGATACAAGCCTGCTATGAAAAAAAAAATCAAGATAAATTTTAACTGATATATATGTTTTTTGGCTTTCTGATTTCAAAAATAATCTCCATTTTCCCATCACGTCAAGATTTTTTTCCTAAAATAAATATTTATAAATAAAATAGAATTATGGGTCTGTTTATGTGTGCTTGTTCCTTCTACTACTATGTGACCTAGTCTTGTAATACCCCTAAACTGCGAAGGAAGGCCAATTTTACAGTTTATACTATTATTATTATATATTAAAAATAAAAAAGGCATATCCTGAGAAGAAACACATGTGCTTTTTTCAGATGGCAGATCGTCATCTAGTGGAAGAGAAATCAACTTAACATTGATTTAGCCTGTTCCCTGATATGTGACCAACCCAATTTCTTGAAAAATCAAGAAAAGCCATCCACGAACGCGTTTCGCGCTGTTGGCGCTCATAGCGTGGAGTAGGCTGTACCTTGATTTATCAAGAAATTGAGTTGAACAAATATCAAGGAACAGGCTAAATTAATGTTTAGTTGATTTCTGTTCCACCAGATGGCGATCTGCCACCTAAAAAAGCACATGTGCTCCTGGTCAGGATATGCCTTTTTTATTTTTCATATCAACACCTGACCTTCTTATTTTTATTTTTCCTATTGTTTTTTTTTTTCATATACTATTATATTGAAATGAAATGAAGGCTTCTAAATATAGATTTTCTGTTTTCGAAACTATATCATGATAATAGCATTCAACATTCTGCAGATTAAAATGTTACCAGTTTCTATCAAATGTTTCTTGGGCTATGAGCGATTTAGGGTCATAGTATCTTATGTTATATAATTCTGATATGTATGATCCTGTTTGTTCATCTTATATAAGTGGCGGTCTTGTGGGTTAAAGTTCAGTCTTGCGTAAGGGCCTTTTACAACTATCTATTTAAAATGTTTAAATTTAGAAGATACGCCTTTAGAAGAGGTTTTTAACTCAAATGACTGTGAATACTATTAAATTGGTGAAGAAACCTTTCGCGGAGAACTCGATTAAATATTTTAAAATATTGTGCAATCATCAATATTTTCTGACCAATAATACACTAATGAGTCCGTTTTATTGTCCAAATCGCATTTTATGGGTTCAAACCTAGGATGCGTACTCTATCCAGATATAGTTTTATAACCTGTGAAATTTTCATTCAGATGAGTCACATATTGTAAGAGTGTGTATGAGGAACAAACACACAAACAGATCGATATTTCTATTTTATTTACATACTCGTAGATCGATTTTACGGTAAATCCTGACGTGATGAAAAAGAATGGAAGTCATCTTCTGAAAAAGCATACCTAATAACATACACATTATTTGAATTTTTCCATGTTCAATTTCGCTGGTCTGTTTTGTTATTGATAAATTTAGGAAAAAACAACTATTTTTGCCTTTAAGACTGTCAACCTGCGTGGTGCAGGCTGAACCTCAAAGATTTAAAAACCATCCTAGAGGCTTCCACATAATCAAAAACGGGTATTTAAGGATAGAGGTGCTTCTTACAATGTCTTCATTCGAAGTTTTATCATCTTCCAATTCACATTTACATACTTTTTAATCTGCTTCCTTATATATCTGCTCTATAGAATATAACAATAAAACATAATGTTTTACACTCATCCGGTTGTTTCTTGGTTATCTATTTCATTTATGTTAGTAGTAAACTGTTTTCAATTTAGAGTTTCAGAAAGGCGTAGAAAATGTTTTATCCTCCCTCCCCCCAATGGATGTTGATGTGTTAGGCCTAAATTGCAACTGGCCACGCTGCGACGCCCCCTATAATCAATAGCAGTTAAGGAAATGGTTCAATTAATCAACCACGAAGTACTCAATTTTAAAGATCCTTCAATTGACCAATACATCTTCACTATTTATGACTTGCTTGTTTGGAGGATAGTTACTTTTTTTCTATCATGCTCTCGCTACAAAGGTTCACAGAATAAACCAGTCTAACTGTGAAGAAATGAATTCCTGCAGAATTTGGTAATAATTATGAAAATATAGTGTTTAAAACTTGATTATTTGTTACAGTAATAATTTTATTGTGTGTTAATGATTTCAGTAGAGTTCTACTCCTTTTAAATTGTCAAACTCAAATCGCTTAGTTGAATTCATACGTCAAACTTTAAATATGAATATATTAGTTATTATCATGATACGAATAAAAATAAAACGATAAGAGGAGCTTATTTTATAAATTTTAATGCGCAAGCTTTCGGACCAAACGTCCTTCTACAGGCATGGATAGTGGTACAACTAACGAGTATAACCTAACATTGAGCCCATAATAAAAGGGGACAATATTTACATAAATATATCTGTAGAAAACTGAAAGGAATGAAATCAATTTATGATTTAGAATTTGCATGTATGAGATTGGAGAAATAAAAGAAAATAACAATTAAAATTTAAATTGAAAATATAGAATTAAAAATTCAAAAACTTAAAATTTACATATATGACATATAATTTTACTACGGTATAATCTAAATATTAAATGCAGAGATTATAATATATACAACTTAGAGATCAATAAAATTGGGCTAGACACCAAGATACAGGAGACAGGGGGTCCCACCTGCATGTGTTCAAAATGGAACAGAATAGTGTATGATTATTTGTATAGAGCCTGGTATATGTCTGGGATTTCTATTTTTCTGTTAATGCTGTTGATTTGGTTGGATATGATTGATTATAAATAAAGTCTATTGTATTTATTGTGTATATTACGGTATAAGATTTTTGGTTGATCTAAATTAAACTGGTGACCTGTTTGTGCTGTGTGTTGATATATTAATGATTTAGGGTCTTTATTATGGATATTGCGCTTGTATTCAGTTAGTCTGATATATGTCGTTCTGCCTGTCTCACCTACATATGTGGATGAGCAATCTTGGCATGAGACGACATATACTGCTCCTGTAGAATGTATGGGAAGGTTAGGATTGTCAGCTTTGGTGAATCAATCATATCCAACCAAATCAACAGCATTAATAGAAAAATAGAAATCCCAGCCATATACCAGGCTCTATACAAATAATCATACACTATTCTGTTCCATTTTGAACACATGCAGGTGGGACCCCCTGTATCTTGGTGTCTAGCCCAATTTTATTGATCGCTAAGTTGTATATATTATAATCTCTACATTTAATATTTAGATTATACAGTAGTAAAATTATATGTCATATATGGAAATTTTAAGTTTTTGAATTTTTAATTATATATTTTCAATTCAAATTTTAATTGTTCTTTTCTTTTAGTTCTCCAATCTCATAGATGCAAATTCTAAATCATAAATTTATTTCATTCCTTTCAGTTTTCTACAGATATATCTATGTAAATATTGTCCCCTTTTATTATGGCTCAATGTTAGGTTATACTCGTTAGTTTTACCACTATCCATGCCTGTAGAAGGACGTCTGGTCCGAAAGCTTGCGCATTAAAATTTATAAAAGAAGCGCCTCTTATCGTTTTATTTTTATTCGTATAAACCAGTTATTAAGAGTTGCTAATCGTTTAATATTATCATAATGTAAAAATAGAAGGTATTTTGATATATTTTGAAAATATACTTTTAAAAAGTCTACTATTGATGATAATATAAATTATTGTCTTTATATAGCGTTCTAGTTTCCTTTTTAAATATTGAAAAATTTCCTTACCCCCCTAACCCAAATGCATAGATTAAAATAATTCGATCCGCGCGCGCACCCGCGAATTTTGCTTTATAATTAGAACATTTTATACAAAAATTTTAACTTAATCCAATGAATCTGTAGAATTCAGATGAGAGAATAAATCACATTTTTGAATAGCTGAATAAATTAAAATAATATAACTGCTGTTAGTAAAACTAACTATTGTTCATTTAAAAAGGTGAGTGATTTTACTACTTATGTGTAATATTAAAGCGGACGCAGTTATATTACTGAATAATAAACGTCACTCTAATCTACGTATATATACAAACAGAATATTATTACATGTCGTATATTGGTAAAATTATATTTGTCTATATTAATACATATAGGGGATAGAAGGGACACTAAATTAGATTTATCCATCTGTGAAAGGACTTGGTCTAAGCTAATATAGGAGTTTAATATCTATGCAAATATTAGCCACATTGCCCGTGGAGATAGGGAATATTTATAGAATAGGCTTGTTTCATTATTTTCAACGCCAGTTGATTAAATATTGGGGTATTCTATGAATCATATATTCAACTTGAGCGCCCTCGATGTAAGGGTATATCTCCATTGTTCGAAAGTAGCAATTAAAATTTATTATTAATCGGTTATATCATTTTCAAATTGTTAGAATAAATTTCTAAATTATGTGAAAATCTTTATAGAGTAGCAAACCTTTTAATTAATTATATTTTGTTAAAGATATAATTTTAGGAAAATATATTCCTAACCGTTTCTTCTCATCGCAAGGTGATCAGTCGTGTCTTCTTACTTATTCCGAGGTAACCAGGCCCTGCCTTCTTTATTTATCTCGTGGTGACCTGACCGTGTCTTCTTACTTATCCCAAGGTAACCAAGCCCTGCCTTCTTTTTTTTTTATCTAGTGTTGACCTGGCAGTGTCTTCTTTTTATCTTGAAGTAACCTGGCTGTGTCTTCTTTCTTATTCTGAGGTAACCAGGCCGTGTCTTCCTTCTTTTCTTGAGGTAACCAGGCCATGTCTTATTTCTTATCCTGAGGTAACCAGGCCATGTCGTCTTTCTTTTCCACGAGGTAGCCAGGCCCTGCCTTCATTTTTATCTCGTGGTGACCTGGCCGTGTCTTCTTTCTTATCCAGAGGTATCTAGGCCGTTCTTTCTTTCTTATCTCGTGGTGACCTCACCGTGTATTCTTACTTATCCCGAAGTATCTAGGCCATGTCTTTTTTATTATCTCATGGTGACATGACCGTGTATTCTTTTTTTATCCCGAGGTGATCAGGCCATGTCTTCTTACTTATCCCGAGGTAACCAGGCCACGTCTTCTTACTTATCCGGAGGTATCTAGGCCATGTCTTTTTTCTTATCTCGTGGTGACCTGACCGTGTATACTTTCTTATCCCAGGTAATCAGGCTAAGTCCTCTTAATTATCCAAAAGTATCTAGGCCGTGCATTTTTTTTTTCGAGATAGCCAGGCGATATCTTCTTTCTTATCTCGAGATGACCTGGCAGTGTATTCTTTCTTATCCGAGGTAATCAGGACACATGTCTTTTTATGTACTCTGAAATAAAAAAAATATATTTTTTTTATATGTATCTTGTAATGAACTCTTAAAATAAAAATTACATCTCTTAAAATATATTCATATATATTTATGAATATAAAATCTTCAGCTCTCATTAAACTCAGATATTTTTGAAGAAGGATGAGATCTCAATAACTTTGTTAGCTAATATTAGGTCTGACGTAAATACGAACTGGCATTATAAGTGAATTTTGAGAATTCGCACACACCTGGATATATTTATAGATAAATAATATTACGTATAAAATACAATTTATATTTATATGTGTAAATATTATTTTAGATTAGTATATACGACCCTTATAACAACAATCTGAATAGTTTATGTACGCGTGCGTCATTATAATGATGCGATTTATTTTGTTCAGTTTGAATTATAAATGAAGCAAAATCAGGTTAGAACGTTGTCAAATTCAATATAAAATCCCTAATAAACACGCGAGCAGAATATTTTCATTTTCGCTGATCCAGCGTTGCCCTATCGAAATTTGATTCTGGAACGATCTTTCTGTGACCATCTCGAATATTTCATAGATACGCTTCGTTTGGTTTTATTGCCCTTTTTAAATATACCGAATTTTTCAATGTTATTTTTTAACAATTTTAAAATGGGACAATAATGCTTTTTAAATATAAATGAATTATTTTAGATGGATTTAAAAATCGTTGTTCATCTATTATTTATATATGTTGTTTTTAGTATTAATGTGTTTGTGTGTGTTGTGTCGTTTTCAAGTTGAATTATCTAAAATTATAATCAGTGTGTGTGTGTGTGTGTGTGGAAAGAATAAACCTAAATAAAACTGAATTATATTAAATAATTTTAGTATCATTATGCAGCAACATTGGTGTATAAGGAATATTATAACTGATAATATAAAGAGGCAGTACTTTAATCATTAAAATTTACTATTTCTAAAATATAATTCACAATTTGCAGAATATTTTTATGATTAAAAGTATAAATATACACATTATACAGTAGAACTTGGATAATTCGAACTTCTTTAATTCGAAAACCTCTTTAATTCGAATATTTATCTTGGTCCCTAGAATTTCCTATATAAATAATTTAACATCTTTAATTCGAATTTTTGGATAATTCGAATTTTTTTATGGTCCCTTGGGGTTCGAATTATCCAAGTTCGACTGTATTAAGTAATTATTTTATTTTTATTATTTATTAATCACAACCAGGCGCGATATTTTTTTGAAATATTGGCGCCTATTACAGAGTAAATAAACAAAACAACAAACAAATTAGAACTTAGGATCGAATATTTATAAATTTAAATGTATCAATCGACAGGGTTCATAGGATTTTTATAGACAAAGTGGCTGAGGTAAAAGAGTCAGATCAAAAGTTAGATCGAAAGAAAGCATCTCTTAATCATGCAAGGTAGTGTTGCTTGCGACACATATATCGCTTTGATTATCATCTAAAGGTTATTTCAGAATATCTATATATATATATATATATATATGGTAATTTAAACCAACAACTCCATATTGTATATAGTATAACAAGATTTCCATGTTGTATAATAGAAACACATCTGTAAATTATTATACGCATGATCGTCATGTGTCATTACATCATCATATATAATGTACTTTGTACAAACTGAGGATAAATAAATAAAACTCTGTAATAGATTAAGAGTTGAGCTAGAGCAAAAATCGAGATGTAGAAATCCGAACGAGGCCTAGAAGATGTCAGGGCGTTGCCAGTATACAATGATTCCGAACCATGCCTTTATAGCATCCGCTATACTCAATACTTCCTCTCGGCAAAGATGTATAAGCCTCCAACAGGGCCAGAAATATATCTTCATCATCAGCGGGGCTCTCGTCGGTTGTGTCCAAGGTCTACCTCATCGACCATGTAGAACAGTAAGAACTCTTCTATCTCCATCTTGCTCCTTAGCTCGACTTTTATCTGTTCACAGAATCTTTCTAGTACAACTGTGTCCCTTCGTTTTTTGTGTGGAAATTCCCAAGTCTTCCACTCTTCCTTGACCACGACTGCCTGTACTCTGTGAGAACTGTTAAAGGTCTCCAAGGTGAAGAGAGGTACTAGAAAACTTTCCACGCCCTGACTGTCCCTCTCGATTACTACAGGTTTGCCCCACTCGGATTTCACACCACAGCGAGAGACCCCCTCGGATCCCACACCACAGCGAGAGACCCTCAGGATATCACAGCATAGATCAAGTCGACAGAATTCTCACACCATAGATATATATTTACTCTAAATTAAAAAGGCATATATTGGATCAAAATATCATTTATTTTACCAATATTTCAGTTGGCTGAACGCCAACCTTAACACTTTAAAATGTTATAACACCTTGTTAAAGGTTGGCGTTCAGCCAACTGAAATATTGGTAAAATAAATGATATTTTGATCCAATATATGCCTTTTTAATTAAAGATTTATTTATGGATTGCTCTATTTTCAAAACGAGATATATATATATTTTTAAATTATCTTTTGATATATTTTTAACAATATATATTAATAAGTTATATTTATATTCTGTTTATCTTTTTTACAATAGAATTTTATTTAGTATGCTTTAAAATAATATTTTACCAGAACTAAATATATATGTGAAAAGGAGTTTTAATATTTAATTTTCTTCTAATCAATCAATTTCTAGGACTAAATTGTGCAAATCCCTTCCCACAATAATGAAATCATAATATTTTCAAACAATTAACATATTAGCCTTGTTTAAACAATGCCACACGCCAATGTTGCCGCATCCTCTCTGTAAACTTACCCTTATGAATATTCATAGAAACGTGAACGAATGGAAACAAAGCATTTGGTTATTTAGTAATTACTCAAGCGGATGCATGTTTAGAAATGGCTTTTTATTTCACAATTTGTATTGTTTTTATAATTAATTTATGTTTTAAAAATAAAAGGTTATGCAGATTATTGTTTATTTATAATAATAGAGAAACTATAGAAATATAAATATTAATTATTGATTAAGGGTCATTCATCATTGAAGCTTGAAAGTGAGTATTCAGTAGCTAGAAAAAAAACCGCAGAACTGTGAAAATAGCATGTTGTCGCGCGCGCGAGCTTTCTCTCTCAATATTTAATAAGATAAACTCATCGCTTATAACCTTTATTTTAAAAGGGCATTTTAGGATTCTTCTCCTCGTGACACAAAATAATTATCTCGACAAACACCACAAAAATACCTTGATTTTATTTTTAAAATCATAAAGGGAAAACTTAAAATAAATATAAAAGCAAATATATATTATAAGTATAATTTACATTTGAGAGTTAATGATTTACAATTTGTTATATAAACCAAGAGAGATTCATATATATATATATATTTAAAAAAGATGCATATATTGGATTTAAAATGAATTTATTGTTCCAATATTTCGAGGGGCAACTCGCCTCTCTATATCATGGATGTTTGTGTTTTTCACTAAAGCATGCGCGCACGCGTACACCACTCTCGTTCTACAAGGCCAATGAAATAATTGTATCTTTGATTCAAACATTACATTCAGTATATATACAGCTAAAAATTATATATAATATTACATATAAATACCATTATTATATTATTTTGTCTACACATTGTGCTTGAAATAGAGATTTATATACAACAGTGTAACCGTAAATAATTGTGTGCATACATATTATTTCTAAATTAATAATAAAATTTATATATATAAAAATCCCTTTTTAAATATTTAACGACACTAACTCAACTAAACAACAAAGCGCGAGTGTCCCGTTAAGAACATTGGCGCCAAATGAAGAAGATATAAAGAAAATATCTGTTATGTAATTAAAATATATTGACTTTGCTTAGAATTATTAATGAAACTGATTCCAATAATTATTAATTAAACATTATATTTATAGATTTACAAGAGAGAAAACAAAATATAAAAGGGAAACTAATATTGAACAAAGGAACTTTTTTTTTTGTTCTTCGGTTAGCGCCTATTTACCCGTGAGCTTACACACACTCTGTGGTAACAATTAATTAATATATATACAAAAAATAAGTAAGAAGGATGAATCTGTAGTCAATTTAACTTTGCATATTATTTATTATTAATAGTAATTATATGAAACAAATCTTGGTATATATGTCTACATGAAAAACAACAAAAGAAATATATTTACATACAAGTTCCTTTTCAAACTCAGTCTCATCTATAGCCATTCTTACTCTGTAATATTCCAACAATTCCCTTCTAAATGGCTGTAGGTGATGAGTCCAATTCCTTGTCTCAACTCTTGAAATTTATTCTCTGGAAGTGGCTTGGTCAAGATGTCTGCTAACATCTTTTCAGTTGGACAGTAGTTCAGAGAAAGAAAATTATTAGAAATTAAATCCTTGATAAATTAAACTTTATACCAATATGCTTTGTCCTAGCAGTTACTTTTTCTGAATGTAGTAGTTTTATACAACTCTGATTATCTTCATTTAAGATAATGGGTTTTTCAATTTCAAATCCAAAATCTGACATCAGCAAGTCTAACCAAATTGCTTCTTGAGCGGCTGTTGCTGCTGCCACATATTCTGCTTCTGTCGAAGAAAGGGAAACTGAGTTTTGTTTTTGGCTAACCCACGTGATCAGATTAGTTCCCAATTTATAAATATATCCTGTAGTAGACTTTCTGTTCTTTTCATTATCCCAATCTGTGTCAGTGTATCCAGTTAGTTCAACCGAAGATGAAGTTTCAAACACCAATACTAGGTCCAAAGTGCTTATAAAGTACCCCAAAATTCTCTTAAACGCTTTCCAATCATGTTCATTAGATTTTACTACTCTTCTACTCAAATAACCAATTGCAGAAGAGATGTACAGTTGGCAATATACATCAATTCACCAATCAATTTTCTATATTTCTCATTTGACGGTAAAATATATTTTCTTTCATGTTTAAATATCCTACTTCCATAGGAGTGGATACGCCCTTTGAACTGCTCATTCCATATTTGTCTAAAATTCTCAATATTTTCAACTTCTACTGCAGTGGTATGTTCCCATAAATATCTTTCTCAATCTGAATTCCTAGATAATGAGTGGCGCATCACCCAGATCCTTCAATTGAATATGTTCAGAAAGCTTTGACTTGACCTCGTTAATATAATCTTTTAAGGTAATGAACAAATAAAAAAAATCATCTACATATATGAGAGAATATATCATTTCTCCAAATTGTCTATTAGTATAAAGACAGGGATCCGACTTTGCTTGAGAAAATTCTAAAGTCCTTAAAATTTCATTAATATTCTGGTACCAGGATATTGATGATTGAATTTTCCCATAAATTGATTTGTTAAGTTTACAAACTAGATTTTCCTTCCCTATATGAATTATATATCCCTCTGGTTGATCCATGTATATATCTTCCATCAACTCCCAATTTAAGAAGGCCGTTTTAATGTCATAATGTCGAATGATTAATTTTTTAGATGCAGCGATAGAAAACATAGTTCTTAATGTAGTCAATTTTGACACAGAGGCAAATATTTCGTTTTAATCTTCACCATATTTTTTATCAAAACCTTTGGCAACCAATCTTGCCTTAAACTTTTTAACATTTCCATCTTGATTATATTTAGCTTTAAAAATCCATTTACATCCTATTGCTTTATTTCCATTCGGGAGATCAGTCAAAATCCACGTATCATTTTCTATAAGAGATTTCATCTTTTCTTCTGAAGCCTTTAGCCATTATTTTTTCTCGTCTAAAGGAAGATTCTCTAATTCATTCCAATTGAGAGATTCTCTAATAGATGCATAATTTGCATGAAGGCTGTATCTCCGTGGAGGTATTCCTTTGGTTGATCTCTGAGATTTTCTCAATGTTGAAGCTGACACTGAAGATTGTAGGTCATCTTCATGTACATCTTCATTTACATGATGATCATTAGTTTCCTCTATTTGTGGCTTATTGAAAAGGTTCAGGTCCACAATATTAAAGTCTTCATTTATATCTTTCACAGAATTTATATCAAAGTTTTCAATAAATGCAACATTTCTGCTAATTGTTATTTTGTTGGTTTCGGGAAAGAGGATTCTGTAGGCTTTAGATCTTTGGGAGTATCCAACAAAGATGCCTTCCAAAGCATTTTGTTCAAATTTATTAATTCTTCTTGTATTATAGACATAAGCTTTCGATCCAAAGATTCTCAGATGGTATAAATTTGGAGTTATACCATTCCACAATTCATATGGAGTTTTTGTGATCTTCTGGTAGAAGGTCTGTTTTGCAAATAATTAGCAGTTAAAATTGCCTCACCCCAATATTTAAAATCTAAGCCAGATTCATTTAGCATTGTCTTTGGCATTTCAACTAGATATATATTTTTTCTTTCAGCTACTCCTTTCTGTTGTGGGCAATATGTTGCGGATGTTTGATGGAAAATACCTTCATGTTTCAAAATTTCCTGCATAGAGGTTGATTGATATTCACCGCCAATATCTGACATAAGTGTTTTAATTTTTGTTTTGAACTTGTTTTGTACAAATGCCGATTAGTTCTTTAATTTATTGAAAACTAGTTCTTATTTTTCAAAAGAAAAAGAGTTGTGTATCTGGAAAAATCATCAATAAAGGTTATAAAAATATATATTTTTCCCGGGAGTTATATCCTGCTCAGGTCCGCATAAATCTGTATGCACTAAATCTAAAGGTTTTGTAGATTCATATTGTG
Organism: Cordylochernes scorpioides; assembly: GCA_030710605.1. Taxonomy (NCBI): domain Eukaryota; kingdom Metazoa; phylum Arthropoda; class Arachnida; order Pseudoscorpiones; family Chernetidae; genus Cordylochernes; species Cordylochernes scorpioides. The sequence goes on along the minus strand of CP092869.1, from coordinate 44,876,829 downwards.
TTTCTTTTGGATACGGTTGTCTAGTTAATTTGGAACTTATGCAAATTTCGCAAATCAAATTTCCATTATCTTTACATGGCTTTTTGCCAATTCCTCTTGCCATTTTATTCTTCATTAGAAATTCAATCGCATCTGATTCTCGATGCCGTAATCTATTGTGCCATATATGAATGCAATTTTGACATTCACCATCACTCACAAAATTTATTTTTTCTCCGGTGTTCAATAAATATATATTTGAGAAGTTATTCCCCAAACCACATAATTCTCCATTTATTTTGATTTCGCAGATATACCTTTTGAAATTAACTTCAAAATACAATTGAGTTAACCTATTAACAGAGAGTATATTTTCCTTCATTCTTGGCATATATAGGGACTTTCATTAGGCAATACACAGGTGATTTAGCCTTCTCCAATTAATTCAGCATTCATGGATTTCCCATATGGAATAAATATTTTATTCTCTCTCTTTTGGTATATTTTATTTAAAAATGACTTATCTCCAGTCATGTGCATTGACGCACCAGAATCAATACACCAGCCATTACTTGTATAATCTATTAAAGCATTAAAACAAAAGGGTAATTTATCATGAGGATCTTGTTCACGTGGCAGTTTATTTTTTCGGAAAATTATTAATTATTATTTTTTCTTCTATTTGTATTTTGATTTTCACGCGTTAATCAGCTTCAAATTTAAAACATTCCTTTTTGATATGACCCGGTTTTGAGCAATAATGCCATATTATAGTTTGGCGTTTCTTATTCACACTTTTCATTGCTTGCTCACAATAACCTTGATTAAATGTACTTATTTCTTTTCTGCGGTCATACTCATCTATTAATTTTCCTTTTACTTAGTTTAAAGTTATTTATATTTATAGCCTTGCTTCTAGAGCTGTAATCAACGATTCATATTCTTCTGGTAATCCACACAGCAGTATAGCAACTATATGATTATCTTTAATTTCTTCACCAAGATCTGTAAGTTTTTCAACAATTTCCATTGTATCTTTAATAAAGTCTTGCATGGTTGAGTTTGATTCAAGTTTCATTCTGTATAATTTTCTCAATAGAAATAATTTATTCGACAAATTTGATCGTTCATATAAATTCTTTAAAGCATTCCAAATTTCACCAGCTGTCTTTAATTTCCTTATGTAAACCAGTTGGTTATCTTCAACTAAAAGACATATATTAGCCATAGCTTGATCGTTTTTGTTATTCCACTCATTTAATGCTGGACCATCGTTTTCAGGCTTAGGCGTATTTATAATATCCCAAACGCCTTCTTTAATTAAAAGCATTTTCATTCTGAACTTCCAAATATCATAATTCGAGTTGTTTAACTTTAAAAACGTTATTCTGTCCATGGTTTATTTTGAAAGGTATAATCAAAATTATTACCTGACAATGTTAAATATACTTTTTATTTATTTTTATTTTTGATCCTTCAGTCTCATAATCATTGTTATGTAATTAAAATAAGTAAGAAGGATGATTCTGTAACCAATTTAACTTTGCATATTATTTATTATTAATAATAATTATATGAAACAAATCTTGGTATATATGTCTACATGAAAAAACACCAAAAAAATATTTTCATACAAGTTCCTTTTCAAACTCAGTCTCAACTATAGCCATTGTTACTCTATAATATTCCAACAATATCTATATATTATATGTCCGAACCATCCTAACTATATTTTTGTATAGTCACATGTTATATTTATAAAACTAAACAATAAACATTTATCCCAAGAATAGATTTGACAACTTAAAAACTCCAAAGAAAGTAACATTCAATAAGGTTACATACACTGCGTGACATTGAAAATAGAACACCAAGAAATAGTGGCCAGAAAATTATGCAAATTTCAGGGTAGACGCGCCTAACCGAGTTATGCAAATGATGTAAAATGCGCAGCACTCGTGCGCACATGGAGTAAGATATAAGGGAAGGAACTTGCAGAAAGGACAGTATTCGTGTCGTTATTTCTTCAAGGAATATCATTGTAGAAATTTTTTTCTTGTGTCAAAAGACGTGTAATAACAGAGAATGCCAGGTCATCGTAAACGGAGGCAGTTCAAGCAGACAGACGCTTTTACGAGGGGCATGGTGATCGGACTGAAAAGGGCAGGTTGGTCCATACGTCAAATCGCAGCTGATACACACCTTGGTGCGTCCACGGTGCACCGACTGTGGAGAAGATGGTTAGAACAAGGAAATGTGGCAATTTATAGGAATGCCGGTTCAACCAGAGTGACGTCAGCACGTGTGGATCGGCGTATCCTTCGACAAGCAGTGGCGGCCCCACAATCCACTTGTACCGCCATCCTGAAACATGTGCAAGACACCCTAGATCATTCCATCTCAACCAGAACCATTTCCCGTCGATTGGTTGCTAATGGCTTGCACTCATGCCGTCCGCTAAGAAGACTGCCATTGACCCCACCGAATAGGCGCCAACGTTTGGAATGGTGCCGGGCTAGATCGACGTGGATGACGGAATGGCACAGGGTCGTGTTCTCAGATGAGTCGCGTTTCTGCTTGTCCAGTGATAGTCGCCGTGTACGCGCGTGTGGCGTCGACGTGGAGAAAGGTCCAATCCGGCAGCAATTGTGGAACGCCCCACCATGGGACAACGTGGAATCATGGTTTGGGGCGCAATCGCGTATGATTCCAGGTCACCTTTACTTCGTATTCAGGGCACTATGACGGCCCAACGATACGTTGATGATGTGCTGCGACCGGTGACACTCCCCTACCTTCAGGAGGTACCCAATGCCCTTTATCAGCAGGATAACGCCCGACCGCACACTGCTCGCATTAGCCAACAAGCTCTGCAAGATGTACAGATGCTTCCCTGGCCACCGTACTCTCCTGATCTCTCACCAATCGAGCACGTCTGGGACATCATTGGACGCCGTTTGCATGCCTTGCCACAGCCGCGTTCAGAAGACGAACTGTGGCAAATGGTTGAGAGGGAATGGAGAGCCATCCCTCAGGACGCCATCCGTACTCTGATTGACTCTCTACCTAGACGTGTTGCTGCGTGCATCGCCGTCCGCGGTGGTCCTACTTGCTACTAAGCCGACGCCGTTCTCGCTCTGTATTTTGACTATCATTTTGAAATAAAGATCACTTATTGTTCGTCCCTGTCTCTCTCTGTCTGCCGAGTTTCATCACTTTCTGGCCACTATTTCTTGGTGTTCCATTTTCAATGTCACGCAGTGTATATAAATAAAGTAAATTTCTCTCTCCCTCTCTCTCTCTCTTTCAATCATATTTATATAATATAATTTCGAAATATAGTCTAATATTTTGTATTTATATTTATTCTCACACATTTATATATATATAGTATTTAACCTTATATAATCTTATATCAACGATACAATAAAAGTAGTTTCAATCTCAATATATCTCTCTCTCATAAAGCAACATTGAACTGATATAAAATCCAAATAGGAAAATTTCTGACACCAATTTAGTTTAGATTGTGTTATTATTTTCTGACGACACCTTTTCAAGATAATATTTACTTTCTGATTATCTTTAAATAATTGATCTGAATAAAATCTACATTATAACGAATATAATTCATGTCAGGTCAAATTTCATTCGGGCAACTCTCAGGTCATTCGTCTGTTATTAAATTTAAATAGATCTAATATTTTTGCACACCTGTTAAGTATCTCTGATCATCAAATTTTAAATTTATAGTTTAAAAGTAATGAAAATATATATACTTATAATTTATATATCAATATAATTTCAAAAACGGTAAAATATTCTCTAGTTTGAATAATTATTCAAAACGATATAAAAATATATAATTTATAATAAAAAAAAATCTTTTTCAGAATAAGATTTTGAAACGTTAAAAAAATATCGACTTTTAGATTAAAATAAAAGATAATAGTAATTTGATAATAGTAATAATAGTAAAGATAATTTTAAAAATCCATAGAGAGATAGATATACCGTGATAAACCGGTTCTGCTTCTTTTTCAACAAAAATTTCCAATCCATCAAATTTTCTCAAATATCTTATCTACCCTTTTAGACTTTAAAAATCGTTTTTCTTAAATAATTTTATCTATGTAAATATCTTTACGTCATATTTTATTCCTAAATGATATTTTATAAGAATATCAGTTTTAATATAGTTGATGAAATAATTAATTGATTATAATATGTGCATGGGGGTTGTCAGAATATGGATTGATAATAAAGATTTGTTTTGAAGAATAGTTTATATCAAATAAATATAAATATGAGGAACGTTAAGTATATATATGTATATATGTTAAAAATAAAGAAGGCATCTTCTGACCACGAGCACATGTGCTTTTTAGATGGCAGAGATTTTTTTTGATGACGAGCGCCAACAGCGCGAAACGCGTTCGTGGATGGCTTTCTTGATTTATCAAGAAATTGGGGGTGCCAAATATCAGGGAAAAGGTTAAAATCAATGAATAGTTGATTTCTGTTCCACCAGATGGCGCTCTACCTTCTGAAAAGCACATGTGCTCCTGGTCAGGATATGCCTTTTTTATTTTCAATATCAACACCTGACCTTTTTATTATTTTTTTCCATTGATTTTTCATGTGTAATGCGTATTTACGCAAGTGCTGGCAAGGTGGCTGGGCCAAATCTATGGCTAAAATATAGATGGAAATTTTGCCGGGAGAATATTGATCTAAAGAGACAAAGTTCGTCTCTCCCGTCAAAATAGACGTCAAAACTAGATGTCATCTATTTTAAATAATCTCTATATTTTTGTTCTTTTTAAACTAAAACCTATTAGAACTAGGATTAAAATATACCTATACAATAAACGTACTTACCAAATTGCAATAAATCTCTTTTGATATAAGATATCTCGGTAAAAATGTTTTTATTTAATAAAAATATATACAATGCGACATAGAAATGATATTTTATAAGGGTAGGTGCGTATCACACTATATAGATAGCAGAACTATAAGTAATTTGAACTATTTTCTCAACAAAATACTTCAATTTTATATTTTTCAGTTAGAGTATATAAAATGAAAATTAATTTTAAATTGTATCTATATATAATTCCAAATAGTCATAGGTTGGTGGCTGGTAGCATTTCTGTCTTTTGAGAGCTTTGTTTTATTTGGCGACACTTTTAATTTTTATTGTAAAATCATCACCCGAAATTGTCCGTGAATTCCATTCTCGACTATCCTGGCCTTCCTTCCAACAATATCTTTCTCCACTCCGAGTGTCGGACAAGATGTCAAAAGATGCTGTTTATTCTTCTCTTGTCTTCAGAAGATCATATTCCTCCCCGATCATTGTAAGAACATCTTCAGTCCAAGGTGTTTTAAACATTCGGCGCTCGACCACATCCGCTCTTTGGTGTACCATTATACTATGATGTTGGTACGAGTAATGCGGTGTTTTCCTTTCACACTGCAGAGATTAGTATTATTAAATGATAAAGTATTGTATATGCTACATATATGTATAAACACGATTCATTGGCACGCCCCATCTGTTATAGGAAATTCGAACTATTTATTTATGACGCGTATGATTATTTAGAACATATATGTATGTCGTGCACATCACCTTAGCCTTATTTCTAGCCTCTAGCCTTAATTCAATAATAAATCCCTGTTAAAATGGTTAAGAAGGAAGATTAAGCTTCAGTAACCACCTGGAAATTCTATAGTCTTTACGGATCGTCGTTATCTTTCCCAAGGCTTCGATTTCCTCACAGAAAGCTATGAACTCCTTGATCCCTCAACAACAGGAGACAGTTTAACTAATGACTATCATGCTGTCACACTTCTCTCTGACCTATCGCTAATTATTAGAAGGGTCACCAGGCATGAATTGACCCCACACTCAGAATGGCCCCGGTCTTATCTCTATCGAACAAACTATAACAGATTCGAACCTGGCCTACTTTATTTCATCTTTCCGTGTTCCCACATTACGTCGACCCCACAATGTTACATATTAGTTGATCAACTACTTTTTCTAGCCGAATTGTGTTTTTCACAAGAAACATCAATGCCTGTCAGAGAAGAAGGTAACTTCCAACAGTAACTACTGTTGTATGAAACAGAAAATAATTCATGGGTTAATTAACAAAATATTATTTTACATATATATTTTTGTCAAATATCTGTATATGAAACGTATAAACATACAGCTAGATGAGATTTATATTGTACTTTGGTGAGCACAAATCTCTTAAATTTTCTAATTCTTTTTGAATAAATAAATAAATCTAAATACGAATCGTATAACTGGAGTACATATAACCAGAATTTATCGTTTATTTTTCACAGAAAGTGTTGGAATAGACTTGGATATTGTGGAAACTAATATTTATTTTTTTCATTCTTTTCACATCTAAACAATTAGATACATCTCCATTGTTTCCCACAGCAAACAATATTTACATATTTAAAATAACCTATGCAAATCGTACAACACCCAATTACCTTTATCTATTTCAACATAATAGACTCAATTAAACACCCCATCAAAGAAGAAAATTAAAACGAATAAATCTCTTTCAACGATCTATTCATTGTGTTAATGAGATATTTCTTTTTGGCGTGAATCTTTTAAAATATAAAACCTTTTTCTCTCTTTTTTAAAAGTTGGTGTTGTAAAAACCATTTCAAATCTTTAATGAACTCAAGTCTCGGGTGTTTTAAGTGACTTAATTGAACTCTCCCTTTTGAAAGAAAAGTTGTAAGAGCTCGTTAAGGCTGTCTTCAGCCTCCATTCTATAGAATTACTTCAGCTACCTTAACTAGCGCCTGTTTGTCTTGGAAGATGCTGGTTTGTTGAGGTTATTGATGAGGAAGTGGATGCACCGACGATTTTCGACAAACACGACGTGATATTGAATAATGTATTTAGTACTTTTCTGCCGCAATGTCTCCTAATTCTTGTACAGATCCAAGGAGTATAAGTAACTAAAGTATGAGTAACCAAACAGGATATGACACCTTTTAAATTATGAAGTCGAACTGCTTTCTACACATGTAGACAATTCAAAATATTTTATTGACACTTATTTAGTTAAGAAAAAGGCATCTCCTTATCGTGCAACTGAAAGTTGCTAATGGCTTGCGCCATCTATCGGAATAATGGCGAATAGATGGCGCAAGCCATTAGCAAGTTTCAGTTCCACGATAAGGAGATGCCTTTTTCTTAATTTATGCACCTTATCCCAGTACAATTTTACATTTGTACTATTTTTTCACATTGTGTAGCGTTCTCACGCAATTCTGGCCTTAACTACCCGTTTCATGATTTTTCAGGATGCCTTAATGACCAATTTTTTTTTTTTTTGGTCGTTGAGGTACAGCTTGCACCACGCTGATGAGGGCCAACAGCCCGAAACGCGTCCGGGGTTAGCTTTTCTTGATTAATCAAGAATGGGTATTTGGCCAATTTCTGGAATAATTAAAAATCAACGAGAATAGTTGATATTTATTCCGATAGATGGCGCAAGCCATTAGCAACTTTCAGTTGCACGATAAGGAGATGCCTTTTTCTTAATTTATGCACCTTATCCCAGTACAATTTTACATTTGTACTATTTTTTCACTTATTTAGTTGTTACAAAAATTAATCTACATGTGTAGATATATGTGCATATTCAGTAAAATGCAGTCAATAATTATAAATGTTGTCCTAAAAGTTATTGTTTTTATTAAAACGTTGTTATTTTTTTTTTTACTTGGCGAATAATACATGTCTTATTACTGCGAATACAAAATACAATTACTTTATACAAAATACAAATAAATTATGCATAACAGCAAATAATATTATGGCGATTAATATTGGTATTTCAATGTTTTGCAAGTGTTTACGAACTTTTGGGACAACCTTGTATCTATCGTTATTTATTTCTAAAAACAAATGAAATATTCCAAAGATTTTTTCCCGTTTGGAATTCCATCATTTTCTGTTCAAACTTTTATAATACCCAGTGTACAACGAACCACGAAAATTTTAAGGGATTTTTATCAACAATTGGAGCGGTTGAGGACCCTAGCTGTCAATGTGGCAAGGAAATCCAGGACTCGAGGCACCTACTGCTGGAATGTCTACTCTTCTTTATTGCTAGACAACAGACAGTAAATAATGTTGCAGATCTATATCAATTTGTAAATACTAGAGAGACAATTATAACAGATTCAACTATTTTTGTAAATATATTTATGATTATCTTTCTAACCTGAAAGGTTCAGGTTCCTAATATATATATATATTTTTTTTTTATGGAATAACTCTAATTCTGATCAAATTGATATGAAATAACGTAAGTAGAGGAGCTTCTTGATAAAAAGAAGCTCCTCTACTTACGTTATTTCATATCAATATATATTATTGTTTCTCTTTTCTATTTTTAATTATTTTTCCTTGTATAATATGTTTATAACCGTTTCAGTATAAAAATGTAAATCGACGCAATTATCCCTAGCCGGGATATCGCGTTTTGTGTGTTGAAATAAATCAAAAATTCTATCATGACTGATCATGGCCTGCAGAGCCCTTACTTGATATAAGTACAAACACACTATATTTAGAAAGTTATGTCATCACAAACACATCAATAAATGCGAAGAAAGTTTTTATCCAAAATTTAAACATGATTTGTGTATCTTTTTATATCTTTCGATTGGATCAAACTGCATCCCAAAAGTAATAAAGAAAAATTTAATAATACAGCGACCAATTTATCTTAATAAAGTGTTTGCTTCTCCATACCAGAGGATTATTCACTATATATTTCATTCTATATCACCAAAACCTGTTAGTTAACTAAATTATAGTTTCCTTTACCTCTCCAATGTAAGTTTTCTTTCATTGAAAATTTAAATAATGCACCAAAAACATTATTGTAAAGAATTTAAAAACGATAGTCGCCTTTTCAAAATATATTAACAAAATTCGCACTTTTTATACAAGACCAAATGTATACAGAGGGAAATGGATATTTTAATGATGCTGATATATAGCTAATAGTTAGGTATTCAAATGTACAAATTTTCATCTTTATGGTTTGTCAAATAAAAATATTATTGATGATTGTACATTACTTATTGACCCAACCTTGTATATGCAATAAGAGGTACCTCTCCACCTTTATAAAATGAATATTCTTTCTTCTCAGACCAAGGCCAACAGCTTATATGCCATGTTGTTCAAAATTCTCAAAGTTGGTATAGTGTCATACTCACTGACCTTGCTCTTCCTTGCAGAAATAAAAAAAAAGTGTTTGATTCATTTTTATAACTACCTGTCGCCCATAAATACCATCCTTCCGCAAGTTTGAAAAATATTTAAATATATAAATCATTTTAAATTCTCTTAAATAGAAACGAGAATTTATATATATTTATATAATAATTAAATAAATAAAAAGAAAAGAAATAAGGTATATTATGAACAAGATCCTTCCAGGTTAGAAAGATAATAATAAATATATTTACAAAAGTAGTTAAATCTGTGATAATTATATTTTTAGTATTTACAAATTGATATCATCCACAACATCATTAACTGTCTGTTATCTAGCGCTAAAAAAGTGGGCATTCCAGCAGTAGGCGTCTCGAGTCCTGTATTTCCTTGCCACAGTGACAGATGGAGTCCCTAACCGCTCCAATTGTTGGTAAAAATCCCTTAAAAATTTCCGTGGTTTGTTGTAAACTAGGTATTATAAAATTTTGAAAGGAAAATGATGGAATCACAAACGGGAAAAGGCTTTGGAATGTTTGATTTGTTTTTACAAACAACTCATCCATTTTTGCACTTAAAAATGATCAATTATATTTTGAGCATGGGGTCTAAATTAACTGTTGTTTGCATTTATCATTATGTCAACAAGAAAATATTTTAGAAGATTTGTATAACCTCAGTAGAATAATATTTTTGCTAGATAAGAGTTCTTAATTGTTTAGCCTAAAGGACTCCAATAATACACTAACTTGATAATCATTTAACGAGTTGAATTTATAGTCTGAATAAAAACAAATTTCGAATAATTCTTTCTTTACACAAATGTATGCATGGTTTTAGGAAAAGAGCATGCACTGTCTAGGGCTGCTTTGTTTATGTAGGATAAAACAAGGGATTCAAGATACCTTTCAAATGGGTGGAAAGAGTTGTTTAGCTGGCAAGTTTTTGTAACACTCCCTTTCCAGCAAAAGAGAATTAAAATGTTTCAAATAAATTATCCTCGGAAACCTGATATTTTCACCTTAATATTGATTCAAGGGTTTATTTTATTGAAGATGGATCGTAATATTTTTTTTCATCTATTTTGGAGGTAAAAATAGCTTTTCTTTGTTGTTGTTTTTGATATTTATTCAGATATTTTGCAGAATCTATTAGGTAACATTCAGTTACAGCATAAGGAGATGTTTTCAGTAGTTGTTGTCGTGTCCAATTAAGAGCCTCTTTTGTCTCCATACATCTCTATCAAAGAAGTCGCAATGTTATATATTTTGGGTGTGTAAAGCTGCTGCTCTGGGTCTATGTCAATTTTCTGCAAGGCTGCGGCCATTGCTGGGCACGAGAATATGTGGGTAGGTGTTAGTTCCACACCAGTAGAAACTGGAATCAGTGGAAACTTAGTTTAAATTATTTTAAGATATAGATTTCTGCAATTCGATAGTATCTTAAATTTCAATAGAACAGTTCGAATAAAACAAAAGCACAAAGGTTATACCACCTTTGTGCTTTTGTTTTATGTGTGTGAATTGCAAAAACAATAATATATTAAAAAGTATAACAATTATGATTTAAAGAGAGATGTTTTGAACAATGAATTTTATAACACATAGAGGAGTAGAATACTTATACTAAATAATATTCTGAGCTTATATTGATACAAAATTTTAATCTCCAAAAATATAATAAGAACAAAATTTCAAGAAAGAAAATGTCCACACCTTTTAAAAAAACTTTTTCTCCAAATTGTTCCCATAAAAAGACACCTTTTTTTTCAATCTTTTAAAACAATTTTAATCTCTTCCTTTTTCTATCCTACGAAATATTAATGAAAAAGAATATTTTAAAAAGTCTTCTGAAGAATTAATTTTTCTATTGAAATATTTTTTTAATCAAAAGATTAGTTGAACCTTTACGCTCTATAATTTTTTTATATTTAATATATTGAACGCTTTATTTTTAATTTCGAGAAATAATTTTAATAGAAAAATTAATAATTTAAAAATAATTATTCACATACATACATTGTGTATTTCAGTGTAATTATAGTGAAACCTCTCATGTGAGCAACGCATCTAGCGAAAGACCATTTCCCTGAGCGATAACCTTTTAAAAAAAATTATATGTCTAGACCTATCCAACCTCCACTTAGAGATCACCTTCAGGAAAGATCAAGAATATCGTTGTTTTCGGACAGTCTCTCATGGGAGGTTCTATCAGTGGTTAAATTTCCAAGGTTATAGCCTACCAGACTTGTATAACTATGGATATGGTTTAGAATGATACAGCGAACTTCTAACGATAATTTTTTAACGAATTAGATATAAAATTGCCTCTTATATTTAACTTTTTGAAATCCTATAACGCGATATCCCAAACGCAGGGATATTTGCGCAATACATTTCTAACATCATACCAAATTGGCTATATAAAAGGAGAAAAAAGAACAAGACAAACATACAAAAGCAATTCTCTCAAAATTTCCTTACCTCTCTTTCCTAATTAAAAAGATAGTTGTATATATATCTACAAAATTGATTAAATGTTTTATATGTTATTTTCTCATCTACGAATTCATGTAGCTGTCCGATTCCACTAAATTTTCTTTCTCTTCCATTCTAATACTCATTCTATTGTTTTGGACTTGTGCTAGATATATTTCCTTCGAGATAAGTTGGTTTGTTTGATTTCTGTTTGTTGATTGGATGACATCCTTAATGATGATCTTATATCTCCCTATTCCCATCACCATCGTCATAATAAAATAATCATTATCATCCAAGTAAGCTTGAGAATGTAAACAAAAGTATTAATAGTACGATCTTTTTATGAATAATATAAATATTTTCTGCGTTTTTCAGTCGCAAAAAAATAAAATAGATTTTCGTTAAGTGATATCGTTGCTGGAAAGGCTCTCGATTTGTTAAATTTTGGAAGGGTTAATGAAGTGCTTGTCTTTTTAAAATCGTATTATAGACATTTACGCTGCTTCATTATAAAAGTCTTGTCAGAGGTGTTCTCCCTCATGTCCTTTACTTCTTCGTACATTATGGTTAGGGATTAGCTAATAATACTACATACTCATCTTTTGGAAGAATTTGGTACAAATAAGGATAAACCTACTTTTATCTTTTGTAAAAGTAAGGAGATATGTACATATCTATCCTTTGTAAAAGTATATATATATAAGGATATGTACCAACTTATCCTTGGTAAAAGTAAGGATATATATGCACCTACTTATAATTTATTTAAAAACCGTAAGAATATGTATTTACCTTTCTTTGTTAGAAGTAAGGATATGTACCTACATATCTTTGGGATAAAAAAAGGAGATGTCACCTTCCCTCGGCAACAATCCACGTTGTCCTGGAGTTGAAGGGAAATATTTCTGGGCCGAGGCCTCCCAGGAGTGGGATGAATTTATTCAGCCTGGCCTCCCGAGTTAATGGTTCCATTTGTCTTGCTGTAGTGGCTCCGTGCGGGACTGTCTTCGGTGGTTATGTGGACTTTTCACAGTTCGAACTTTGGAAATATTCTACCAGTTCATAGTTTATGTTAGGCACGTATAGCATATTGCCATGCTAATTCTGTTTGGTTGAGAATGATTATACTTTAGGTATGTCTACACATGCAGTATTAAACCTCATTTATCGTTTGTTCCACAAAGAAAAACTTTAACACACGCACAATGACCCAAACACACACACACACTAGAAATAAATACTACAGAAGTAGAAGATTCCAATACAATAGCTGTATTGGTTCGGTATATTATACTAGGGAAACTGCTGGAAATGTTTTTATAAGCCAAAAGTCAAGTCTTCCCAAAAGATTTTTTTTTTCTTTTTTAGTGAGTAACTTCAAAAAATATATGTACTATAGATTCTTCCCTGCTTTTACACTTTGATTTAATCAATAAGGAATCAAGGGTTTCGTTTCTTTTCTTATTTCTTTTATTTCTCGAGCTTTCGGGCCAACATGCCCTTCAACACGGAGATCCTGAAGTACAACTTCTAGCCAATTATAACACGCCTTTTCCTTTTTTTAATAATGTTATCCCGAAAGCTCGAGAAATAAAAAAAAACTTGATTCCTTATTGATTAAATAAAATAAAATATAGGTATAAATAAACTAGTTATGCACATATGTTAGCCCATCATATATTCACACATATAAATTTATCTATTCAATTTTTTTTAGTTCTTCTATATCATATTCTGTTTATTTACGTGAATATCTCCTCACATGAGCAACAAAAAATAATGAAGGTTGGAAATAGAATTCCTGTGTAAATTTCGACAAAAAAATCCTTTACCGCTGCCTCTCCTCACATTAGCAGATACATAATTCTTCAGGATGGAGTACGTCTGTCAGTACATGGCCATGGCCCGTGAGGATGGTGGTGGGGGCCTCTCCATGGCGGGTATTTGGTAAAAATTTAAGGAGATGGCTTGTAGTGGAAGCAACTCTCCTGTGGGATTTCAATAATTTATTTTGAGCTAATAAATGATCTATTAAATATATGCAATAATATATGTAAATAGAAATTGTTTATTTTTTTAAAGAATCTAACGCGTCTATAATAGTTTCGAATTTTCATAACAGATACCGCGCTAAGGCATCATAATATGCTAAATAAAGAAAACCTACCTTGATCTATGTGGAAAAGGACAAAGAAATTAAAATATTCTGAGAGATTTCTTTCTATTTCTCTCAGTTTATTGATAAATTAAAAATGTTTAAAAAACTGCATTTCTCGTGGAAACCGTTTCTAACAATGGTCGATAATAAGTTTTTTTTTTTTACAAAAAGTAAATTTCTCACTTAAAATATATATATATATATATAACACATAAAAATAAATAGTACAATAATGTATATATAGTTCTAATCAGTTTTTAATGATTAAAATACAATTGATTACAGTATCAAAATAAATGTTGTTGTTGACATGTCCAATGAAGAGCCTCAGATGTCTCCATTCGTCTCTATCATAGCAGTCGCAATGTTCTCTACCTTGGATGTGTAAAGCTGCTGCTCTGGGTCCATGTCAATTTTCTGCAAGGCTGCGGCCAAGCCGGACATTAGAATATCTGGGAGGTATTAGTTCCACACCAGGACAATTGTTGCATGTCCTGTAGGTTCTTGTGCCATCTGGATATATTGGCATTCCTTTGTAATGTTCCATTCTGAGTCTTGAGTGAACGTTTTTATTATTATTCTCTCAGCCTTTATGTCGCATATTTGACATTTCCTTGTCTTTTATTGGATTATCTTTTTTTTTTTGCCAAAGTCTCAGCATCAAATACTGACATTTGTTGTTTACTTTGGCTCAACTTCTTGGCTTCATTTTTTAATTCACATCCGCCATTTCATTACCCCCGATCCCAACTTGGGAATCCATTGTGGAATGCAGTTCCTACCCAATAGTTCCAGTTGGTTTAGTAATGAGCGTATATTTTGTCTGAATTTTGTATTGCCCTTCGTAATTGCTTCTAGTGCATATCTAGAGTCACTGTATATTATAACTCCTATGGCTTGATGCAGGGATGGTTGATTAAGGCAAACATCAAGGGCTTTCTAGATAAGCTGACTTTGATGTGTGTTCAATCGTGTAATATTATATTAATTCCGGCTCCTCCATTATTCAGGGTAAGATCTAATGATCCATCTATATATGCTGTTAAATAATTATCAAATTAAAAATGACAAGTATTTTATAAAGAGAATAGTATAATATATATGATCATATTTTATAGAAATAGAAGGGAGTTATAATAAAAATGCATTTAATATCATTGATGCTTAAATCTTATATATATTTCGCACTCTGGAAGTTCATATGTAATTCAAACTCTAAAGATCTTTTATGGATACGGACTAAAGTTTGTTCCTCTTTGGTTTTATACTTTCAAGGGTAGGGTTTCAAATTTATTGACGAATACACGGTAATTGGAAAAGAGTAATTTAAGTTTTGTATAAATATTTTTTCTTCATTTTATTTCTTCAATTTCTGCAGAAACCGTGGGAAATCTTGGTTTGGTCATGTTGGAAGCAGTTAGAATAAAAGAAATCAGAAAATATAAATAGGTTCAAAGCAAAAAAAATATTGTACGTTGATGAATATCCGAAAATTAAGAAGGACAAAACTTTTAAAAAAATGAATTTAATAAATATGTTATTCAATGGACTCCATTTTAAATTCTACCAAACAAACCAGTCTATGAACTCTAAGAATTTATATGCTCTGAAGTAAATGACAATATTTAAACATATATTTTATTTTCCAAACACAAACTGTCCTTGCCTCGATGAAAAATATTGAGAGGGCCTGGCTCATCAATGACGAACCTACCAGCCGTTTTTCCTATTCAATTCACCCTACAACTTCAATATTGTATGTAATGTGTGTAATGATTATTTACACAACTTACTTTAATACCTTAACTAAGACGTATTTTGAAGGGCCGAATATATAAGCTGAATAGTCCAATATAACGAATGAAGACATTAAGACGCGAAAGTTTCTTTTCACAAATAAATCAAATTTCTACTGTCCTTACTGCGATGAAAATATATTGGGAGGGCTTGACTCATCAGTAGTGAACCCTTCCAGCGGTTTCGCCAATTTAATCTACCAGACCGCTTCTCTTAGATCTCCGATACACATTTGGATTATTCAATTAAAAAGGCATATATTGGATCAAAATATCATTTATTTTACCAATATTTCAGTTGGCTGAACGTCAAATTTTATCAAGGTGTTATAACATTTTAAAGTGTGTTTTGACATTTTAATTAAAGATTTATTTTAGGATTGCTCTATTTTCAAAATTTGGATTATTCTGCCTTTATATGCTGCACAATACAATATTGGACTCTAAAGAAGGGGTCTGGTAGATTGAGAGAGAGAGAGAGAGAGAGAATTGGCGAAACCGCTGATGAAATATGCCCTCCTAATATTTTTTCATCGCAGTAAGGAGAGTAGAAGTTTGATTTATTTGTGAAAAGAAAGAGTCACGTCTTAATGTCTTCATTCGTTATACGTATATAGATGGCGCGTTATTGCTTTGTAGTCCAATATAAGTGGAGAGGGTTCGCTACTGATGAAACAGATCTTCCAGTATTTTATTATCACAAAGCAATAACGCGCCATCTATACATATAAAATAAAAGGATTTAAAAGCGCGAATGTTTCTTTTATACATAAAACGAACTTCTACTGTCCTTACTGCGATGAAAAAATATATTGGGAGGGCTTGGCTCATCAGTGGTGAACCCTCCCAGCGGTTTCGCCAATTTAATCCACCAGACCGCTTCTCGGAGCTCTAATATTGTATTGGATCATTCTGCTTCTATATGCTACACTGAAGGATGGATTCTTAGAAATGGTTTTCAAGTAAACTATGGACATAAGCTTATAGGACAGTAGAATTATATTCAAATATTTGCTTCGAGCAATGCTCTTCAGCAAACTATAAAGACAAGGTCATTAGGAATAAATTAACACAAAGCAATAACGCGCCATCTATACATATAAAATAAAAGGATTTAAAAGCGCGAATGTTTCTTTTATACATAAAACGAAAAAATATATTGGGAGGGCTTGGCTCATCAGTGGTGAACCCTCCCAGCGGTTTCGCCAATTTAATCCACCAGACCGCTTCTCGGAGCTCTAATATTGTATTGGATCATTCTGCTTTTATATGCTACACTGAAGGATGGAATCTTAGAAATGGTTTTCAAGTAAACTATGGACATAAGCTTATAGGACAGTCGCAGTAAGGACAGTAGAAGTTCGTTTTATGTATAAAAGAAACATTCGCGCTTTTAAATCCTTTTATTTTATAAGTATTTTATTATCACAGTGAGGACAGTAGGAAAAGTTCGAAATAAATATCGTTAAAGAGTGGTATTTTCCTAATATATATGGCGTGTTAAAGTCTTTTGTTTAATTTATCTGCTCTCTTTATGACCAAAACACTGGAATATTTGCTTTTAACATCTTATACATATGTAAATTTATCTTCATATTTGGAGCTTATTGAAAATATGTAATGTTGGTGAGTTTATATATATATGAATAAAGTAAACAAATGGTACACACACATATAAATATATCTGTATTTTAAAATGTAAAATATTTTCTCTCTATCCTTACACTGCAATATATATAAAGAGTTAAAAAGTTGTCTTATTTCAAAAATAAACATTCTCCCAATAAATTTAAATTTTAAAATGGAATATATTTTCTATACATAAGAAATATATAAATGACTAATAGTATAGAACTGTGTGTTGGATAAGTTTTGTATGCCATCTCTGGTGCATAATTCACATTGAAGATATGGAGCAAGAATTGCAATAATACCAGATAGCCTCGGATCACATCAGCTGGAGGAAAAAAAGAGAAAAGTGAAAGAGTTTGAAGAACTAACAACCAGAGCTCTAGGGCAGGAAATAATAGTCCTTGACTTAACGACGTGACATCTGGACAACTTTATCTCACTCTTTGCAATATTTCAACGACATTTCTGATAAAATGCAAGGCTCCTTCACATTTACTAGTTGAAATTTGCCTGTGCAAAATTTATCTCGAATCTCGTTTTTTTTTTTCGATTTTGATTTTAATAACTTTATAGAAAACCCTAATGTATTACAGGTGTAATGCAGAGATTGGCATGCCTCTTCAATAAAACTCTTCCAAGACGCTCGATCCATGACCTTTGTCAGGGGCCATGATGTTGCCTTGGTCCAGTTGGCCCATTCTTGGAAGATTATTTTATGAGGAAAAGCAATGATGATACATTTTCCCCCTTACTCTTCATATTCATATTGCCGTTGATCTAAAAGTTTTAGTCCGCCTTCAGAATTGTTTCCAAATTCAAGAGAACAAGTGAGTGCCCTTCTCCATATTAGTATGGAGTAGAGACTTATCCCAATCTTCCTCTTGGCTCGAGGCGTTGCTCCCCCTCCGCCACGTGGAGGGCCAAATACATATTGAAAGTTTGTGAAATATTTTATAAATCGCGGGTAGTTCCAACAACCTTTTTTCCATATGAGTGGAATGCATTATTTTCATGACGTCATATTTTAAAATTTTATAATTTTAATATCGAAAACGCTCCAATTTCAATTTACACTCATAAAAAAAACTTAAGGAAGTTTTACCTTTTAGCATATATATTGGGATATCGAGAATAACTCTGAAAGATATTTTATATACAGTGATCTTTTTTTTTGACGCGTGTGATTTTTTTAAATAAAACAATTTTATACTGCCCTTACAGCAATGGTGAAATAAAAGAAGGGTCTGGCTCATCAGTGGTAAACCCTCCCAGCGGTTTGGCCATTTAATCTACCATTATTTTATTATTGCAGAAAGGGCAGAAGAAAATTGTTTTATTTTTCAAAAATTCCTACGCGTAAACAATATTTTCAACTTCATATAACAGATGGCGCGCCAATGCAACATTTACAATGACCTTTATTGAAGACACACGAGATAACCAAGTGTTATTAAAATTGCCTCTGTCTTCCTTAAGTTTTGTCGATGAGAGTATACCAGGTATTTGCATATACCATTTATTGAAATCGGTATATAAGGTATACACATTTTTATTCAATATATTCTTTAAACAGAGTAAAATGTTTTGAAAATGGAGCAATCCATATTTTTATTATCTAAAGTAAAATGTATAAGAAAAGTTATTTCGAGAATTAAATAAAAGTTTAAAATATGCTTATCACGTTAGAGGATGCAGTTTTAGAGAGGTCTCGACACAAGCTTACTGATTTCTTAGCCCTAATCTAGCGTAAAAGGTTAGGTAAGGTTAGATGGGTATAGGTTAGGTTGAAGAGTTAGGTTAGCTTTATGCTAGGTTCAGGTTATGGTTAGTAAATTGGTAAGTTTGTCCCGAGAACTCTTCTTTGTGGTCATCCAAGCCGGTGTGTTTCTATATTAAATATTTAAGTTGTTCAAAGAATTGAGTTAAACTTGTATATTTTCGGAGAACCTTGGACAAATTTACTGATTTTTAAGCCTAATCTGAACCTAAACTAAATTAACATAGCTTAAATTAACCTCATTAAAGCTTTTATTAAACATTTCGCGCTAGACTAGGGTTGAAAAATTATTAATTTTGTCCCGATACCACCCTGTATTTTCTTTAAAATTCGTGAAATGCGTGAATGAAACATTTCGAAAATGATATCGCACACTTCCTTGCGTTGCCCTTTCTCCAAATTTGTTGTGGAACAAATTGAGCCGAAAATTATTAAAGTTTCTAGTCATGCTTTATGATGGTTTTACATGTTTCAAAAGAAAATATCCAAGTCTTCTGATAGTTATGTTTAGGATTTCTTTGATTGTGAGTGCATTTTCAAGGATTCTTATATATAAAGGTGTGCCAGAGTATTGATCCTATTCCATGTATTTTTGACCAACTCTAAATAATAAAGACCTATCATATTTCCGTGTTAGAGCACATTATATAAAAGCCTGCCTCAATATTCGAAATGATTCAAAAGAAAACTTTCCTTATTTAAGACTAAATTCTATACAAATTTGATGTTTCCCATTTAGTCCAAACACGAGACTAATTTTAGAAAAAGCATAGGCGTAGGCTTTGTATGATCATTTTTCTCAACATTTTCATAAATGTTCGATCTATAAAAAAGGACCTTTACCAATTTTGCATGAATATTTTATGTGATTCAATCTCAATTCTAGAAATAATTGATTACACACTGGTAAATCCCTCTGAAAAATTCGGAATTCCCCAAACTATAAATATATTAGCAGTATTCCCTATTCACCAGTGTCCGTTTCTATAGCCCGTCATCTGAAGAAATTTTGAATTTAACCTTTTTCAGCAACTCACCTTATTTAAATTCGTTACTGAGAGACCTCATAACAAAGAATAATAACATTGATTATCCTACCAATATTAAAAATGCCATATACTCCATAGAATACAACGAATGCAAAACCAAATATGTAGGCGAAACTATCAGACATTTAAATATAAGAATATCAGAACGTAAACGAAATATCGACAACCAAGACAGTAGATCTTTAGTATACCATCATATAAGAGAAACGGGCCATTCCTTCTTCCTATCAGAATCGAAGACCCATTACTCCAACATCTCCAATAGAAGACAGAGACCTATCATAGAATATATCATATCTAGAAAACATTATAGCATTAGCAGAAGAATAAACACTCCAGAAATATATAATAAACTCGATAAGCACGTGCAATAGAAGCCCACGTTGATTCTGCATTCAAACAAATGTAAAAACACCCAAAGCACTTTATTTAATTTTAAATAATATTTTATTGACGTTTTAATTAAAAATATTTTATCCCGTAGAAGGTTTTCTTGCCCGAAAGCTTGAGAGATTTGAAAATAAAAATATTTTTAAAAAACTTTTACCTGGAGGCCTCTAATGTTTTTTTTTTTTTTAATATTAAGTATTTGAGTTGTTCCAACATTTTTCGAAGTGAAATATATGTTTTTATTACAAAATTGTGAATATTCGAAGACTTCTATTACAGAAAGAGTGAAAATATCTTCAATATTTTAAAGAGAAATATACAAATACCATCTTACTCTTCAACTCGAGTATTCTCAATCAAAGGAAAGCCCTCAATTAACCTACATTAATCAAAATTGGGTGAAGACGGGTTTATCGGTTTTAAAATTCCAATCAACACGAGAAGAACTCACAGCACTCGATTGAACTTCAACAAAAAACTAGGTTTTAATTAAAAGCGAGGTTTGTGAATGTTATTATTAATTACATCACAAATTCCTGCTGATCAATAAATAGTTCTGTTTCTAATTTGATTTTTTTTTTTTCATTTTTTAAAAATTGAAAGTATTTATCGAAATCTTATAGTTTTGTAATTAGTGAAGAAGCAAAATTTCTGTTCGATGTTTTTTACTTCATCTAAAATTAGTTTTCGAATTTATTTTGTGTGTGAAAATAAAATTGGAGTTAGTTAATGATGGTTTCGGTTTTTAGTTGATGTTATTAGTTTTTTTTATATCTTGTAATGTAATCTGTAATTAAACCCGCCACCTCTCACTGATCACAGATGAGGAATCTCTCACTCCATCTCATGCCTAGGAAAATGGTGGTCAAATTATTGAAATTCTCTACCTAGTATTAATATTAAACAATTTTCTACTGCCCTTACTGCAATTTTAAATTAATGGGAGGGCCTGGCTCATCAGTGGTGAACCCTCCCAATTTAATCTACCATTGTGGGTTCACCACTGATGAACCAGGCCCTCTCATTAATTTATCATTGCAGTAAGGGCAGTAGAAATTGTTATTGTTTTCTACTGTCCTTACTGCAATGATATATAATGGGAAGGGGCCTAGATAAGCAGTGATTATCCCTCCCATTTTAATCTACCATTAGGGGTTCACCACTGATGAGCCAGGCCCTTCCAACAATTTATCATTACAGTAAGGGCAGTAGAAAATTGTTTAATTTTAAAAATAATCATACGAGTCTAAAATAGTTTCAATTTTTTATAACAGATGGCGCGCTAATGCATCATATCATAATATTCTTCACATTAATAGGTGAAAAGAAAACTGTATATACCGTCGAATTCTGACAACTACTACCTTGGATCGAATACCGAAACATTTTTCAGAAAGAAAAATTGTTTCAATGTCCCGCGATTCTCACAGAAGTCCAGCCTCACCAGTAAGTGCAAATAACAAACAA
>CP092869.1:44694745-44854718 GCA_030710605.1 Cordylochernes scorpioides | reverse complement strand
TTTTAAGAACATCTTCAGTCCAAGGTGTTTTAAACATTCGGCGCTCGACCACATCCGTTCTTTGGTGTACCATTATACTATGATGTCGGTACGAGCAATGTGGTGTTTGCCTTTCACACTGCAAAGATTAGTATTATTAAATGATAAAGTATTGTATATGCTACATATTATATAAACACGATGCATTGGCACGCCCCATCTTTTATAGGAAATTCGAACTATTTATTTATGACTGGTATGATTATTTTAAACATATATGTATGTTGTGCACATTACCCTAATGTATCTGTCTAGCCTTAATTCAATAATAAATCCCTCTTAAAATGGTTAAGAAGAAGGAAGATTAAGCTTCAGTATCCACCTGGAAATTCTATAGTCTTTACGGATCGTCGTTATCTTTCCCAAAGCTTCGATTTCCTCACAGAAAGCTATGAACTCCTTGATCCCTCAACAACAGGAGACAGTTTAACTAATGACTATCATGCTGTCAAACATCTCTCTGACCTATCGCTAATTATTAGAATGGTCACCAGGCATGAATTGACCCCACACTCAGAATGGCACCGGTCTTCTCTCTATTGAACAAACTATAACAGATTCGAACCTGGCCTACTTTATTTCATCTTTCCGTGTTCCTACATTACGTCGAGACCCGACAATGTTACATATTAGTTGATCAACTACTTTTTCTGGCCGAATTATGTTTTTCACAAGAAACATCAATGCCTGTCAGAGAAGAAGGTAACTTCCAACAGTAACTACTGTTGTATGAAACAGAAAATAATTCATGGGTTAATTTAACAAAATATTATTTTACATATATATTTTTTTGTCAAATATCTGTATATGAAACGTATAAACATACAGCTAAATGAGATTTATATTGTACTTTGGTGGAGCACAAATCTCTTAAATTTTCTAATTATTTTTGAATAAATAAATAAATCTAAATACGAATCGTATAACTGGAGTACATATAACCAGAATTTATCGTTTATTTTTCACAGAAAGTGTTGGAATAGACTTGGATATTGTGGGAACTAATATTTATTTTTTTCATTCTTTTTACATCTAAATAATTAGATATATCTCCATTGTTTCCCACAGCAAACAATATTTACATATTTAAAATAACCTATGCAAATCGTACAACACCCAATTACCTTTATCTATTTCCACATAATAGACTCAATTAAACACCCCATCAAAGAAGAAAATTAAAACGAATAAATCTCTTTCAACGATCTATTCATTGTGTTAATGAGATATTTCTTTTTGGCGTGAATCTTTAAAATATAAAACCTTTTTCTCTCTTTTTTAAAAGTTGGTGTTGTAAAAACCATTTCAAATCTTTAATGAACTCAAGTCTCGGGTGTTTTAAGTGACTTAATTGAACTCTCCCTTTTGAAAGAAAAGTTATAAGAGCTCGTTAAGGCTGTCTTCAGCCTCCATTCTATAGAATTACTTCAGCTACCTTAACTAGCGCCTGTTTGTCTTGGAAGATGCTGGTTTGTTGAGGTTATTGATGAGGAAGTGGATGCACCGACGATTTTCGACAAACACGACGTGATATCGAATAATGTATTTAGTACTTCTCTGCCGCAATGTCTCCTAATTCTTGTACAGATCCAGGGAGTATAAGTAACTAAAGTATGAGTAACCAAACAGGACCTTTTAAATTCTAAAGTCGAACTGCTTTCTACACATGTAGACAATTCGAAATATTTTATTGACACTTATTTAGTTGTTACAAAAATTAATCTACATGTGTAGATATATGTGCATATTCAGTAAAATGCAGTCAATAACTATAAATGTTGTCCTAAAAGTTATTTGTTTTTATAAAAACGTTGTTATTTTTTTTTACTTGGCGAATAATACATGTCTTATTAAGGCAAATACAAAATACAATTACTTTATACAAAATACAAAGAAATTATGCATAACAGCAAATAATATTATGGTGATTAATATTGGTATTTCAATGTTTTGCAAGTGTTTACGAACTTTTGGGACAACCTTGTATCTATCATTATTTATTTCTAAAAACAAATGAAAATTTCCAAAGATTTTTCCCGTTTGGAATTCCATCATTTTCTGTTCAAACTTTTATAATACCCAGTGTACAACGAACCACGAAAATTTTAAGGGATTTTTATCAACAATTGGAGCGGTTGAGGACCCTAGCTGTCAATGTGGCAAGGAAATCCAGGACTCGAGGCACCTACTGCTGGAATGTCTACTCTTCTTTATTGCTAGACAACAGACAGTAAATAATGTTGCAGATCTATATCAATTTGTAAATACTAGAGAGACAATTATAACAGATTCAACTATTTTTGTAAATATATTTATGATTATCTTTCTAACCTGAAAGGTTCAGGTTCCTAATATATATTATTGTTTCTCTTTTCTATTTTTAATTATTTTTCCTTGTATAATATGTTTATAACCGTTTCAGTATAAAAATGTAAATCGACGCAATTATCCCTAGCCGGGATATCGCGTTTTGTGTGTTGAAATAAATCAAAAATTCTATCATGACTGATCATGGCCTGCAGAGCCCTTACTTGATATAAGTACAAACACACTATATTTAGAAAGTTATGTCATCACAAACACATCAATAAATGCGAAGAAAGTTTTTATCCAAAATTTAAACAGGATTTGTGTATCTTTTTATATCTTTCGATAGGATCAAACTGCATCCCAAAAGTAATAAAGAAAAATTTAATAATACAGCGACCAATTTATCTTAATAAAGTGTTTGCTTCTCCATACCAGAGGATTATTCACTATATATTTCATTCTATATCACCAAAACCTGTTAGTTAACTAAATTATAGTTTCCTTTTCCTCTCCAATGTAAGTTTTCTTTCATTGAAAATTTAAATAATGCACCAAAGACATTATTGTAAAGAATTTAAAAACGATAGTCGCCTTTTCAAAATATATTAACAAAATTCGCACTTTTTATACAAGACCAAATGTATACAGAGGGAAATGGATATTTTAATGATGCTGATATTTAGCTAATAGTTAGGTATTCAAATGTACAAATTTTCATCTTTATGGTTTGTCAAATAAAAATATTATTGATGATTGTACATTACTTATTGACCCAACCTTGTATATGCAATAAGAGGTACCTCTCCACCTTTATAAAATGAATATTCTTTCTTCTCAGACCAAGGCCAACAGCTTATATGCCATGTTGTTCAAAATTCTCAAAGTTGGTATAGTGTCATACTCACTGACCTTGCTCTTCCTTGCAGAAATAAAAAAAAAGTGTTTGATTCATTTTTATAACTACCTGTCGCCCATAAATACCATCCTTCCGCAAGTTTGAAAAATATTTAAATATATAAATCATTTTAAATTCTCTTAAATAGAAACTAGAATTTATATATATTTATATAATAATTAAATAAATAAAAAGAAAAGAAATAAGGTATATTATGAACAAGATCCTTCCAGGTTAGAAAGATAATAATTAAATATATTTACAAAAGTAGTTAAATCTGTGATAATTATATTTTTAGTATTTACAAATTGATATCATCCACAACATCATTAACTGTCTGTTATCTAGCGCTAAAAAAGTGGGCATTCCAGCAGTAGGCGTCTCGAGTCCTGTATTCCCTCGCCACAGTGACAGATGGAGTCCCTAACCGCTCCAATTGTTGGTAAAAATCCCTTAAAAATTTCCGTGGTTTGTTGTAAACTAGGTATTATAAAATTTTGAAAGGAAAATGATGGAATCACAAACGGGAAAAGGCTTTGGAATGTTTGATTTGTTTTTACAAACAACTCATCCATTTTTGCACTTAAAAATGTTCAATTATATTTTGAGCATGGGGTCTAAATTAACTGTTGTTTGCATTTATCATTATGTCAACAAGAAAATATTTTAGAAGATTTGTATAGCCTCAGTAGAATAATACTTTTGCTAGATAAGAGTTCTTAATTGTTTAGTCTCAAGGACTCCAATAATACACTAACTTGATAATCATTTAACGAAGTCAATTTATAGTCTGAATAAAAACAAATTTCGAATATTTTTTTCTTTACACAAATGTATGCATGGTTTTAGGAAAAGAGCATGCACTGTCTAGGGCTGCTTTGTTTATGTAGGATAAAACAATGGATTCAAGATACCTTTCAAATGGGTGGAAAGAGTTGTTTAGCTGGCGAGTTTTTGTATCAATCCCTTTCCAGCAAAAGATAATTAAAATGTTTCAAATAAATTATCCTCGGAAACCTGATATTTTCACCTTAATATTGATTCAAGGGATTATTTTATTGAAGATGGATCGTAATATTTTTTTTCATCTATTTTGGAGGTAAAAATAGCTTTTCTTTGTTGTTGTTTTTGATATTTATTCAGATATTTTGCAGAATCTATTAGGTAACATTCAGTTACAGCATAAGGAGATGTTTTCAGTAGTTGTTGTCGTGTCCAATTAAGAGCCTCTTTTGTCTCCATACATCTCTATCAAAGAAGTCGCAATGTTATATATTTTGGGTGTGTAAAGCTGCTGCTCTGGGTCTATGTCAATTTTCTGCAAGGCTGCGGCCATTACTGGGCATGAGAATATGTGGGTAGGTGTTAGTTCCACACCAGTAGAAACTGGAATCAGTGGAAACTTAGTTTAAATTATTTTAAGATAGAGATTTCTGCAATTTCTTTTTTGATAGTATCTTAATTTTCAATAGAACAGTTCGAATAAATCTAAAGCACAAAGGTGTTATAGTGTGTGAATTGCAAAAACAATAATATATTAAAAAGTATAACAATTATGATTTAAAGAGAGATGTTTTAAACAATGAATATTGTAACACATAGAGGAGTAGAATACTTATACTAAATAATATTCTGAGCTTATATTGATAACATATTTTAATCTCTAAAAATATAATAAGAACAAAATTTCACAAAAGAAAATGTCCACACCTTTTAAAAAAACTTTTCTCCAAATTGTTCCCATAAAAAGACACCTTTTTTTCAATCTTTTAAAACAATTTTAATCTCTTCCTTTTTCTATCCTACGAAATATTAATGAAAAAGAATATTTTAAAAAGTCTTCTGAAGAATTAATTTTTCTATTGAAATATTTTTTAATCAAAAGATTAGTTGAGACTCTACGCTCTATAATTTTTTGATATTTAATATATTGAACGCTTTATTTTTAATTTCGAAAAATAATTTTAATAGAAAATTAATAATTTAAAAATAATTATTCACACATACATACATTGTGTATTTTTAGTGTAATTATAGTGAAACTTCTCATGTGAGCAACGCATCTAGCGAAAGACCATTTCCCTGAGCGATAACCTTTTAAAAAAATTATATGTATAGACCTATCCAACCTCCACTTAGAGATCACCTTCAGGAAAGATCAAGAATATCGTTGTTTTCGGACAGTCTCTCATGGGAGGTTCTATCAGTGGTTAAATTTCCAAGGTTATAGCCTATCAGACTTGTATAACTATGGATGTGGTTTAGAATGATATAGCGAACTTCAAACGATAATTTTCAACGAATTTGATATAAAATTGCCTCTTATATTTAACTTTTTGAAATCCTATAACGCGTTATCCCAAACGCAAGGATATTTGCGTCAATACATTTCTAACATCATACCAAATTGGTTATATACAAGGAGAAAGAAGAAAAAGACAAACATACAAAAGCAATTCTCTCAATATTTCCTTCCCTCTCTTTCCTAATTAAAAGATAGTTGTATATATATCTACAAAATTGATTAAATGTTTTATATGTTATTTTCTCATCTACGAATTCATGTAGCTGTCCGATTCCACGAAATTTTCTTTCTCTTCCATTCTAATACTCATACTATTGTTTTGGACTTGTGCTAGATATATTTCCTTCGAGATAAGTTGGTTTGTTTGATTTTTCTGTTTGTTGATCGGATGACATCCTTAATGATGATCTTATATCTCCCTATTCCCATCACCATCGTCATAATAAAATAATCATTATCATCCAAGTAAGCTTGAGAATGTAAACAAAAATATTAATAGTACGATCTTTTTATGAATAATAGAAATATTTTCTGCGTTTTTCAGTCGCAAAAAAATAAAATAGATTTTCGTTAAGTGATATCGTTGCTGGAAAGGCTCTCGATTTGTTAAATTTTGGAAGGGTTAATGAAGTGCTTGTCTTTTTAAAATCGTAATATAGACATTTACGCTGCTTCATTATAAAAGTCTTGTCAGAGGTGTTCTCCCTCATGTCCTTTACTTCTTCGTACATTATGGTTAGGGTATAGCTAATAATTCTACATACTCATCTTTTGGAAGTATTTGGTACAAATAAGGATAAACCTACTTTTATCTTTAGTAAAAGTAAGGAGATATGTACGTATCTATCCTCTGTAAAGGTATAAGGATATGTACCTACTTATCCTTGGTAAAAGTAAGGATATATATGCACCTACTTATAATTTATTTAAAAAAAAACGTAAGAATATGTATTTACCTTTCTTTGTTAGAAGTAAGAATATGTACCTACACATCTTTGGGATAAAAAAAGGAGATGTCACCTTCCCTCGGCAACAATCTACGTTGTCCTGGAGTTGAAGGGAAATATTTCTGGGCCAAGACCTCCCAGGAGTGGGATGAATTTATTCAGCCTGGCCTCCCGAGTTAATGGTTCCATTTGTCTTGCTGTAGTGGCTCCGTGCGGGACTGTCTTCGGTGGTTATGTGGACTTTTCACAGTTCGAACTTTGGAAATATTCTACCAGTTCATAGTTTATGTTAGGCACGTATAGCATATTTCCATGCTAATTCTGTTTGGTTGAGAATGATTATACTTTAGGTATGTCTACACATGCAGTATTAAACCTCAATAATCGTTTGTTCCACAAAGAAAAACTTTAACACACGCACAATGATCCAAACACACACACACACACACTAGAAATAAATACTACAGAAGTAGACGATTCCTAATCAATAGCTGTATTGGTTCGGTATATTTTACTAGGGAAACTGCTGGAAATGTTTTTATAAGCCAAAAGTCAAGTCTTCCCAAAAGATATTTTTTTTCTTTTTTAGTGAGTAACTTTGAAAAAGATATGTACTATAGATTCTTCCCTGCTTTTACACTTTGATTTAATCAATAAGGAATCAAGAGTTTCGTTTCTTTTCTTATTTCTTTTATTTCTCGGGCCAACATGCCCTTCAACACGGAGATCCTGAAGTACAACTTCTAGCCAAATATAACACCCCTTTCCCTTTTTTTTAATAATGTTATCCCAAAGCTCGAGAAAAAAAACTTGATTCCTTATTGATTAAATCAAATAAAATATAGGTATAAATAAACTAGTTATGCAGATATGTTAGCCCATCATATATTCACACATATAAAGGTATCTATTCAATTTTTTTTAGTTCTTCTATATCATATTCTATGTTTATTTACGTGAATATCTCTTCACACGAGCAACAAAAAATAATGAAGGTTGGAAATAGAATTCCTGTGTAAATTTCGACAAAAAATCCTTTACCGCTGCCCCTCCTCACATTAGCAGATACATAATTCTTCAGAATGAAGTACGTCTGTCAGTACATGGCCATGGCCCGTGAGGATGGTGGTGGGAGCCTCTCCATGGCGGGTATTTGGTAGAAATTTAAGGCGATGGTTTGTAGTGGAAGCAACTCTCCTGAGGGATTTCAATAATTTATTTTGAGCTAAGTAGTGATCTGTTAAATATATGCAATAATATATGTAAATAGAAATTGTTTATTTTTTAAAGAATCTTACGCGTCTAGAATAGTTTCGAATTTTCATAACAGATAGCGCGCTAAGGCATCATAATATGCTAAATGAAGAACACCTACCTTGATCTATGTGGAAAAGGACAAAAAATTAAAATATTTCGAGATATTTCTTTCTATTTCTCTCAGTTTATTGATAAATTAAAAATGTTTACAAAAACTGCATTTCTCGTGGAAACCGTTCTAACAATGGTCGATAATTGTTTTGTTTTTTTTTACAAAAAGTAAATTTCTCACTTAAAATATATATATAAAACACGTAAAAATAAATTGTACAATAATGTATATATAGTTCTAATTAGTTTTTAATGATTAAAATACAATTTATTACAGTATCAAAATAAATGTTGTTGTCATGTCCAATGAAGAGCCTCAAATGTCTCCATTCGTCTCTATCATAGCAGTCGCAATGTTCTCTACCTTGGATGTGTAAAGCTGCTGTTCTGGGTCCATGTCAATTTTCTGCAAGACTGCGGCCAAGCCGGACATGAGAATATCTGGGAGGTATTAGTTCCACACCAGGACAATTGTTGCATGTCCTGTAGGTTCTTGTGCCATCTGGATATATTGTCATTCCTTTGTAATGTTCCATTCTGAGTCTTGTGTGAACGTTTTTATTATTATTCTCTCAGCCTTTATGTCGCATATTTGACATTTCCTTGTCTTTTATTGGATTATCTTTTTTTGCCAAAGCATCAGCATCAGCTCAACTCCTTGACTTCATTTTTTAATTCAGCCACCATTTCATTACCCCCGATCCCAACTTGGGAATCCATTGGGGAATGCAGTTCCTACCCAATAGTTCCAGTTGGTTTAGTAATGAGCGTATATTTTGTCTGAATTTTGTATTGCCCTTCTGAATTGCTTCTAGTGCATATCTAGAGTCACTGTATATTATAACTCCTATGGCTTGATGCAGGGATGGTTGATTAAGGCAAACATCAAGGGCTTTCTAGATAAGCTGACTTTGATGTGTGTTCCATCGTGTAATATTATATTAATTCCGGCTCCTCCATTATTCAGGGTAAGATCTAATGATCCATCTATATATGCTGTTAAATAATTATCAAATTAAAAATGACAAGTATTTTATAAAGAGAATAGAATAATATATATGATCATATTTTATAGAAATAGAAGGGAGTTATAATAAAAATGCATTTGATATCATTGACGCTTAAATCTTATATATATTTCGCACTCTGGAAGTTCATATGTAATTCAAACTCTAAAGATCTTTTATGGATACGGACTAAAGTTTGTTCCTCTTTGGTTTTATACTTTCAAGGGTAAGGTTTCAAATTTATTGACGAATACACGGTAATTGGAAAAGAGTAATTTAAGTTTTTTATAAATATTTTTTCTTCATTTTTTATTTCTTCAATTTCTGCAGAAGCCGTGGAAAATCTTGGTTTGGTCATGTTGGAAGCAGTTAGAATAAAATAAAAAAAAATCAGAAAATATAAATAGGTTCAAAACAAAAAAATATATATTGTACGTTGATGAATATCCGAAAATTGAGAGAGACGAAACTTAAAAAAAAAGGAATTTAATAAATATGTTATTCTATGGACTCCATTTTAACTTCTACCAAACAAACCAGTCTATGAATTCTTATAATTTATATGCTCTGAAGTAAATGACAATATTTAAACATATATTTTATTTTCCAAACACAAACTGTCCTTACCTCGATGAAAAATATTGAGAGGTCCTGGCTCATCAATGACGAACCTACCAGCCGTTTTTCCTGTTCAATTCACCCTACAACTTCAATATTGTATGTAATGTGTGTAATGATTATTTCCACAATTTCCTTTAATACCTTAACTAAGACGTCTTTTAAAGGGCCGAATATATAAACTGAATAGTCCAATATAACGAATGAAGACATTAAGACGCGAATGTTTCTTTTCACAAATAAATCAAATTTCTACTGTCCTTACTGCGAAGAAAAAATATTGGGAGGGCTTGGCTCATCAGTAGTGAACCCTTCCAGCGGTTTCGCCAATTTAATCTACCAGACCGCTTCTCTTAGATCTCTGATACACATTTGGATTATTCAATTAAAAAGGCATATATTGGATCAAAATATCATTTATTTTACCAATATTACAGTTGGCTGAACGTCAACCTTTATCAAGGTGATATAACATTTTAAAGTGTGTCTTTGTTATAACATTTTAAAGTGTGTTTAAACATTTTAATTAAAGATTTATTTTAGGATTGCTCTATTTTCAGAATTTGGATTATTCTGCTTTTATATGCTGCGCAATACAATATTGGACTCTAAAGAAGGGGTCTGGTAGATTGAGCGAGAGAATTGGCGAAACCGCTGATGAAATATGCCCTCCTAATATTTTTTCATCGCAGTAAGGATAGTAGAAGTTTGATTTATTTGTGAAAAGAAAGAGTCACGTCTTAATGTCTCCATTCGTTATATATAGATGGCGCGTTATTGCTTTGTTGTCCAATATAAGTGGAGAGGGTTCGCTACTGATGAAACAGATCTTCCAGTATTTTATTATGACAGTGAGGACAGTAGGAAAAGTTTGAAATAAATATCGTTAAAGAGTGTTTTTTTCCTAATATAGATGGCGTGTTAAAGTCTTTTGTTTAATTTATCTGCTCTCTTTATGACCAAAACACTGGAATATTTGCTTTTAACATCTTATACATATGTAAATTTATCTTCATATTTGGAGCTTATTGGAAATATGTAATGTTGGTGAGTTTATATCACAGTAATATAAAATTTAGAAAATGAATTCTATATTCGTGATTTTCATTAGAAAAGGTAGGGTTCACTTTACATATTTACAACAACAATAATTAAAAGTGATATTTTTTGAATATATGGTCAAAAATGCAGAACAGTCAATGAATGAAAAAATAAAATATATGTTTTTAAAAAAAATAAAATATTTGTATTTTAGATTATATAATATATATATATATATATATATGAATAAAGTAAACAAATGGTACACACACATATAAATATATCTGTATTTTAAAATGTAAAATATTTTCTCTCTGTCCTTACACTGCAATATACAGGGTGATCCAAAAGTCCCGCACAACTTTAAAAATTAATAACTCCCCGAATATTTGCGCTAGAGCAATGCGGTAAACACCATTGTATTCAGGATGCAATGGGATTTTTTATGGCAAATAATGAAAAATTCGAAATTGATTTTAGTTACAATTTTATTCGCCAGATGGCGCTCTACCAGAATCAGAGATTCAGCGGCCAAATTGTTTGATAAATTGAAAAATATAACTGATCGACACGTATTTTCCCTTTTTGAATACCAGGAAAGAACCCTATAATAATTACAAATAACAAATTAATAAAACACCATTTCGCCAAAAGTATGAAGAATTGGTTAACGATTTTCAAATACAATCAGAGATATGTAAAATAGGTAAATGCAAATTAAAACATGTAGCAAAAATATTTATATTTTATATGGGGTTTTGTGAAATAGATTGAATGTTTGAAAAACACTGCTGATATCAATACACGAATTTTTAAAATGTTAATATAGTACCAAAAATTATGATGGCACTATTAATAGGATTTCTTGCTATAAGAAATGTGTAGTTTCTTGACTGATTGGCGACCCTTGACTATTTAACTGGATATTTGCCATGATCCAACAAATGAAATATAGAGCGGAGTGACAAAATATATTTGTCGTACTTTATTCCAAATATCCTATGGGCTTGTCAAATGTTATCATTGTTTATTATACTGTACACAATTTCAAAAATGTGTCCCCTCAAATAAAAATAATTTTTAAATCGACCTTTTGCGTTGAAAAACGTGGTAGTAAAATCATTTTGTATTATTTTTTTTCCACAAAATTTCTAAAATTATTGGTGTACAGAAAATATTCCTTATGCTATTTCTTCTAATGAGCGAAAAGCGAAAACTAAACATAAGGGGGAAAAATTGTGTGTACCAGTGTTATTCGAGAAGTTATAACACTCTGGTTTGCACGACATAATATGTGAGCAAATGACAAACAAAATATTACTGTTCACAAAAAAGAGTCAAGATGTGAGGCAAGCATTTATTATCCCCATATCCCAACACAAAGAGCTGCAAAATATTGGTAGATAATATAATCCATGAGGTGACTGCCTTCTCTATTGTATTAGGTCACAATCCTTGCTCAATGTGGCACCCTTTATTCTCAATCACCGCCTGCAGACGATAAATGACAGAATGGACAGCATTAAATAACATATCTGTTGAAATTGATAAAACGTGCCATCTGATAGAAGCCTTCAACATGGCCAATGTGGTAGGCCAGCATCGATAAACACACGATTTAATGTACCCCCATAGACAAAAATCGCAAGGCGTCAAGTCTGGTGATCTTGGAGGCCACTGGTATATAAAGTGGCGACTTATCACACGATTTTCACCGAACGTATCCTTCAGCAATTGTTTGGCACCTCGGGAGATATGAGGAGGTCCTCCATCTTTCATGAATGTTATTTCGCTTAGTGCTTTTGCCCTGCAATATGTGAATACCCTTTTCTCTCAAAGGTTGAACATAACGTTCACCAGTTACAAAAAAGGTTTTAAAAGTTCTTCCATTGATTTTTCAAAGAAAAATGGCCCAATAATAAAAGAGGTGAACCCACACAAAACTGTAACTCTAGGCTGGTAAAGTGGCATTTCTGTAAAAATCCAAGGGTTTTCTGTTGCCCAAATGCGGCTGTTTTGAATGTTAAATTCTCCATTTAGAGAAAAGTGAGCATCATCTGTCCACAGAACATTCGACAGCCAGTTTTCATCAATATCAATTTGCCGGAAAATCCATACAGCGAATTCTTGACGCATCTCAAAATCGCCAACTTTCAGCTCGTGAAATCTTTGAATTTTGTATGGGTACACACAATAGAGACATTAAGTGAAGCGTCTTCGGATATCACAATCATACTCGGCGAATTTAACGCCAAAAGTTCAATTTGGGGATCACCTGTCCTGGATAACAAAAGTCAGCAGGTTGAGGACATGCTAACCGACCTCGACCTTACACCGTTAAATAACGGAGAGAACACCTACCTATCTAAGTCCACAGGCACAGAATCCGCAATAGACATCACAGCGATAAATTACAACATCGCACCCACAACACAATGAAAAATCCTGAGAGGTGCAATAAGTGACCACAGACCAATTTTAACAACCCTAAACTTCAAAATTGAGAATGTCCATTTGAATAAAAGAACATGGAACTTTAGGAAATCCGACTTGAAAAAATTCACAGAAAAGCTTGAAGAACTGTGCAACGAAAAATTGAATTACAGAACGCTTGACAAAAACTTGGAAAAATTCTCTTCGAACATTTCAAAAGCTGCAAAAGCATCGATACCTAGAGGTAGACGTAAAGACCTGTGGATACCTTACTGGAAGGACCACAACATCGAGGCAATGATTTCAGAGAGAGAGACAATATCAATGAACTTCTTTAAAAAATAAAACAGAAGAAAAAAGAAAGGAACTCATTGAAATTAGTCACAAAATAGAACAAGAAATTTGGATATGTAAACAAGAGAAAAATGGCAGAATTCTGTGAAAAAAGGACAGCCAACACTTGGAATATGATTAGAGTGTTAGAAAACAATCAAAACCAATACCAATCCTACAATACTCTAACTGATATGAATAAAACAGCGAGAACGAGAACAAACAGATGGCTGACATAATTGCTGAATATCTTTCAAGCACTTCCATACTCAACTATACGAAAGAAGACAGGACTCTAAAAATAATATAAACCAGTTAGTTAAACAAGCAAGAAACTTCCATCAACAATATATTTTTTCGAGAGACTTCACACAGAATGAGCTAAACTTATAAATAAAAAAATCCAAGAGGTCACCAAGAGATAATCTAATCTTTGGTCAAATGATTAAACACTTTGAAGACAAAGCTAATAATCAACTCCTACGAATACTGAACATTTCATGGCAAACTGGTAAACTACCAAAGAATTGGAATATATCAATTATAGTGCCCATACTGAAGCCAAACAAAGATGCCAAGGAATACAAGAACTATCGGCCAATTGCTCTCACCAGCATACTTTGTAAAATACCAGAACGAATTATCCACTCTAGGCTCATAGTCTGGCTCACTAACAATAATAAAATAAACCTCTACCAAACTGCCTATAGATCCCAGCACTGTACGACTGATCAACTGTTCTACTTCTGTCAATCAATAATAGATTCTTTCCAGGAAAAACCGCCAAAGAAGACCACGGCTATATTCCTTGATATTACCTCAGCTTTTGATCGAGTGTGGAGGGAGAAATTACGTGAAAAGCTGCACAACATCGGAGTAAGAGGAACAAGCTTTATCTGGATTGCAGACATATTAAGGGGAAGAAAGTTAAAGGTTCGGGTCAATGGAGAATTTTCCAAGGAAGGAAGAACATGGGCTGGTGTAACTCAGGAATCTGTGCTCAGTCCTCTACTCTATCTGCTATATATTAACGACATCCATCCTTACCTCACTGAGGACACAAAGGTTGCCTGTTATGCAGATGATATAGCCATATAGCACACAAGTAGCAGCATAGAAAAATCGTAAAAAATACTGAACACATCAATGAGAGGACTGGAGAAGTGGGCAATGGAACTCCAAATGACCATAAACCCAATAAAACCAAACCTATGCGTCTTCTCCACTCACAGGGAAAAAGGCATAAATATAACCACAAAATAAGCATAAACAAACAAATAATTGATAAAATTAGAAATCCATAATACCTAGGTGTGATACTGCAGTCCTGGATCTTTCAAGTTTGTCTCGAGGACCACGCCATCACCATCTCCTAAGCGGTGAAGTACGCGATCTACGTATTCATCGTAGATCGCAAAATGCGTGGTGTCGCTGGAGACCCACTGGCGATTCTCCACCAAATTCTGCAGCGCTGGCAGAGGCGCCATATTCATTGTACATAGTGTATATAATGCATATTATCTTTTTTTAATAGTGCAGACTGTGCATGGATTGACAAAATGTCAACAAAATTATTTTAATTATTATTGATGAGGAATTGGAATTTTCAGAACACATAATTAGCACCTCAAATAGAGCTATCAGAAAACTAAACATTCTGAGAAGGCTATGTGGAAAAAATTGGGGAGCAAAACCCAAAATTCTCAGAACAAGATATACCACCTTAATAAGGCCGATAATGGAATATACAACACCGGTCTGGGCTCTCTCAAGCTCATAACTAAAAGTAAGACTAGACAGTGTTCAAGCAAAAGCGGCAAAAATAATCACTGGTGCTGTTTCATCCACCAACAATGAGAAAATTCAGAGAGAATGTGTTCTAGACCTACTCGCTCGAAAGCAGAAGACAAAATAAAAACAACTTGGATCGGCACTTCGGAAACGAGGAACCAGAGGACGAGATATCTCTGACCACTTGTGGTTTGGTAGATCCGCTCTTTTCTGAGAATGAGGT
The DNA here is from genome assembly GCA_030710605.1 of Cordylochernes scorpioides. NCBI lineage: Eukaryota > Metazoa > Arthropoda > Arachnida > Pseudoscorpiones > Chernetidae > Cordylochernes > Cordylochernes scorpioides. The sequence continues at coordinate 44,839,408 of CP092869.1, read as the reverse complement.
GAAACTGACGGCTTTCAAGTTCTGGAAAAGGAAATCTCCTGGTCCCGAAGGGATCGATAACACGGTCGTGAAAGCCCTGGTAAGGATGCACCCATCGCTTCTTTCCAGGTTATTCAATAGGTGCCTGGACACTGGTACATTTCCTGAGGCATGGAAGGTTGCCCGAATAGTGCTTCTCGAAAAGTCTGGTAGAAAGGGTAATTCTCCTAATGATTATAGTCCGCTTTCTTTACTAGTGTGTCTAGGTATGGTCCTGGATAGCCTACTAGCTCAGCGACTGAAGCATTGGCTAGAGAGTAATGACCTCCTTTCCTCTTTCCAACATAGTTTTAGGGAAGGGAAGTCCACAACCACAGCTCTAAACGAGGTGTTAGAGGGGGTTGAGATGGGCTTAAATAAGAGTGCTTGGGTTCTTTTCGTGGCCCTGGACATTGATGGCGCGTTCAACTCCATGAGCTGGAACAAGCTGATGAGAAATTTGATGGACATGGGTTGTCCTGATAATTTGTGAAGCTTGGTTCGTGACTTCCTGAGGGATAGACGGATTAGCCTCAGTTTTGGTGAGCGGAAGTTGGAAAGAAACTGTGCTAGGGGTTGCCCCCAGGGCTCTTGCTGCGGACCTATTCTGTGGAATATCCTGGTAAACACCGTTTTCCAGGAGGAGCTCCCTGAGGGAGCCAGGCTGGTTCTCTATGCTGACGAGCAGTTCCTCACCATTGAGGCTGCTTCGAGAGCGAAGGCTGCGAAGTGTGTTGGAACTTCTCTCCAAATTCTCTCGATCTGGGCCTTAAGTTCAATGTCTCCAAAACTAAAGCCCTCAGCTTTAAGCCTAGGGACATAAGAAAACTGAAAGGAAAGGGATCAAATGGGAACACAAGCCGGCTATCCGGATGGAAGGACGGAGGGTAGCGTGGTCAATAGGATGACCATTCTGTGGGTGGTCATTGATGACAAGATGGGTTGGCAATACCAGGCGGAGGAGATGGTGGCGAGAGGCAGGGAGGCTTGTGCAGGCCTGTCCTGGTTGGCTCTCAACAGGGGGGGGAGAAGGAGGGTGCTATTTTTAGGAACCTCTGCCTCTCCTGTGTCGAGCCAATCTTGCTATATGCTTCCGGGGCTTGGTGGCGCCGAAACAGGGATCGAAGGTGGCAACAACTCTAGAGAGAGTGCAGAGGACAGCGGCACTCAGAATCACAGGAGGATATCGCACCACCAGCAGTGAGGCCTTTTTGGTCCTCGCTGGGTTTATTCCCCTAGGATTGAAACTAGAGGAGGAGACCATCAGACAGAAGATCTGGGAGAACAGGGAAGATGCCCTGGGACTTGAAGCGGGAGCCCTGGAATCGAAGAGGGATCCAACGAAGCCTCCGCAGTGGTTGCTAAAGTGGAATTGGAGTCCTGGAGGGCCGACAGGGATTGGCACGGAGGTTTTCACTGATTGTAGTAAGTCTGGAACCAATACTGGAGCTGGGGTAGTGATATTCACTAATGGAGAGCTGATCTTCCAAGAAAGTTTAACACTCAGAGTGGACGAATTGGTCTTTTCAGCCGAGCTGATTGCGATCAGGGTAGCCCTCAGAGTGTGTGCCGAGAAGAACTTCAGCCCGGACCGCCTCTATTCAGATTGTATGTCGGCCCTCGTCGCCATCAATCTGGAGAAAGGGCAACTCGCGCGGCAAATAATCAAGGAGCTGGAGATGATGACGCGGGCTCCGGAGCTTCCTTGGTTTAGGAGACACAGCCTCATCGAAGGTGATGAGTTCGCAGACAGGATCGCTAAGGCAGGATGCTTTAGAGGTAGATCACTGAGGACCCCAGTGACCAAGAAAGAAGTTTATAGGAGGATCAGGGGGAACGTCCAGGACTTATGGTTGGACAGATGGAGGAACAGTGTGAAGGGGAGAGAGGTATTCAATGGGGTAACAACCCCCAAGTACCTCTGTAAGGTAATGTCCCACAAACTCATTAGGGTAGTTCGGGATATGGGCTCTTCCGCAAGTCTCCACAGATTTAAAATTAAGAGAAACCCTGATTGCGTCTATGGAGAAAGGGATATGAACGCACGCCACTACGTCTTGGATTGTCCAAGGGTAGTGGGTGTGCAGGAAGAGAGAAGGAGGGCGAGGGGCGCGATCAAGAGTAAGCTGCTGAGAAATCACAGCAAGCTTCTTGAGAAAGCCCACGACGTGGCAGCTGAGCTTTTCCTCAGCTGTGAGTGAACAGAGTCGACCGGGGGCTGCCTCCCCGCGGTCCCTGCTGGACACAGTAGATAGTTTCCTATTTTGCTATGATTAAAGGCCACCGGTATAGAAATCCTTCCAGACACGTTGTCTGGGAGGTGGTGTTTCCAGGTACAATGTCCAAGCACTAGATTGGATGCCGTTACTTGGCTTATGAGTTGAACAGAATAGCAGCGAAGGGCATGCTTCGCATGCCGGCTTGTGGACCTAAAGATCTGGGTAGCCATCTGCTACTAGGGTATACCAAGGTGGGATCCTCCAGTTCTTGTTTATTTTGGCTACTGTTTCTATTTCTTTAAAAGTAAGTTTATTTTTCTATAGCAAGGGTTCTTTTGTGCCTTTTTTTCGCTAGCGCATCAGCAGCTTCATTGCCTTCAATGCTAACATGTAAGGGTATCCATTGAAGGTGAATTTTTTAGGTATTGAGAGTTTTTGGAGATAACCAATTATGTTCCTTCTTAATTTGTCTCTAAGATCCCCTGTGTGACTCAGGTGTTGTATGGCACTTCTACTATCAGTAATAATCCATATATCGTGATGTTTAATGTTTCTGATGGATTTTGAGACTTCATAGATGGCTATAAGTTCTGATCTGAAGACTGAGCAAAATTCTGGGTTCCTTCTGTTTATTTTCTCATTGCCATTTGTGGTTTTAATGAGAGAGCCACTGCCAGTGTGTCCCAACTCGTCTCTGCTACCATCGGTATAGATAGTTATTGCATTTTTAGGAATTTTATTAATTATTTCTAATGATAATTGTTTTAAGTATTCTGGATTTTGAAATTGTCTGTTGGTGGGTTCATTTGAAGTGGCATTAAAAATAACATTTTGTTAGTGGTTCGCATGGAGATATTTTTTCAGCTAAATAATATTTTTCCACTTTATATTTTAAAAATCTATTTCTTTTGGCCAGGTGGAGAGGGCCTTCTTTTTTGAGTCTTATATTGGGTTCCCAATTAAGTATGTAATTGAAAGTTCTGTGTTTGTTTTCATAACTCTTGATTTTGTTTATATATTTTGGCAGATTGTAGCTTATTCTATCCTTCAAGGGCATAATGTCTGCCTCGTAAAGTACAATATCATTAGGGCAGGTATTTCGAAGACCTGCAATAATTCTAGCTGCATTTAGTCGTATCCTTCCCAGTGTTTTTAGATTTGTTTCAGATGCTGTACCATAGATTTAATATCCATATTCCAAGATAAGTCTCATTAGAGATGTGTAAGTTAATTTTAGTGTTGTTGCTTCAGCTCCCCACTTTTCCTGAAATATATTTCAAGATTTTTAGTCGGTCTCTTCCTTTTCTAACAACTCCTTCAATATGCTTACTGGAGTTAATTTCTGGATCCAGGGTGTAGCCGAGATATTTAGGATGTTTATTATATTGCAATTGTTGTTCTTCCAGAATAATATTTGGTCTTATTTTGTATAGTTTCTTATCGGTAGTAAAAAGACGGGTTTCAGATTTTTGCGGGTTAAATTCTAATTTATGTTTATTAGCAAATTTTTCTAGGTGGAGAAGAGTCTTGTTCAAATCTCTTTCAGCTTTTTTCCAGTTAGTGTTGCTACTCCATAGAATAATGTCATCAGCGAAAAGTCCAATATTGGTTATATGTGCAAATTTTTCTTCTATGCCTTCTATAAATAGGGTGAAGAGAGTTGGGCTAAGGATTGATCCTTGTGGTAATCCTTGGTACAATTTGAATGTTTTAGAGAGAGTGCCATTATATTTGACCCTGATTTATATATTTTTAAGGGAATAATTTATCCAAGTGATAGCTTTTCCATCAATTTTGAAATGTTTGTATAATTTTGTAATTAACCTGTTTTTCCATACCTTATCAAAAGCTTGTGTAAGGTCTAAAAAGCAGCTATGGTGTGGTTAGTTGGTTTGTTTGTTTTGTGCATCTTTTACCTTTTGTGTGAAAAATAAGAGTTGGTATATTGTCCCATGTCCTTTCCTAAATCCATATTGTTTTTCTGGTAAGAGATTTCTTGTGTCGGGGTGGTAGGTGAGTCGTCTGAGTATAATTTTTCCATTAATTTGCAGCAAATAATTGTTAGGGAGATAGGTCGGTAGTTTTTTGGGTCATCAGCAAATTTGTCAAGTTTTTTAATGGGAATTATTGTTGCATTTTTACAGTCTTGAGGCAATTTTCCAGTTTTCCAGGAGTTATTGAAAATATTAAGAAGTCTTTCTTTGCCAATTTTGCCCAAGTTTGATATCATTCGGCCATGGATTCCATCTGGCCCAGGAGTCTTGTTTAGGTCAGTGTTTTCTTATGCATAAGCTAGCTTTTTCATATTGATTTTTTTCATGGAAAATATTATGAGTGCTGGTGATATTTTACAGTCATGAATAATCTTTATTTTTTCAACCTTGATTTTACTACTTATTTGATATGAATTACCTAAAAGATTGGCAGCAATTTTGTAATTAGTTGCTGGTGTACTATCTGTATTTTTAATCATATTCGTGTTTTCAGTTTGTGGCTGGGCTCTGTCAATTTGTTTTGCCAAATTCCAAAGTTTTGTATTTTGGTTTCTTGGGTTCAGGTTTTCACAAGTTTGTTTCCATTTTTCCCTTTTTACATTTACGTATAATCTTTTTATTTTTGCAATCACAATGTTCAGTTCAGTTATACAATTTGTTTGGTTTTGGGTCCACTTTTTTGTAGTTCATTTCTTTTAGTTATAAGTGTTTGAATATTTTTTGCCTGGTGTGTATAATTTGGAATCCATTTCTTAATATTACCTCTTGGTATTGAAACTTTGGCTGCTTTAATAATGGTGTTTTCGAAAGATATCATATTAGCCTTTTTGAAGTTCCAGAATTTTTCTTAATTGAGCTAGTTTTGGTCTTGGTGCTAATTTCTATCAAATTAGGCAAATGATAACTTACAAGACTCTTTAATATTTGCTATTTGCATTTGTGGAAAATGTCAGGATAGTAAAAACTTATATCAAGGGCTTGTGCAGTATTATAGCTTGTAGGAATGATGGGTAGGATTCCCATCATTTAAGCACATGAAGGCATTGTCGTCAAATATGTTTGATAGTATTTTGCCTCTTGGGTTTGGCGTAGAACATCCCCATAGTTGATGTTTGGCATTAAGGTCACCTACAATAATAGTGTTGTCTGTAAGAAATTGAGCCATTGTTCCATCGCCAATAAATGTATTGTTTGGAGGGTGATACATATTGTATATGTTGATGGCTTTGTTTTGATTGAGGTAGACTTTGATACCTTGGGCTTCGAGGTCTAATGTGTTTGTAATATTAACGGCTATGTCCTCATAGTACAAATTCTTGATTAAAAATGCTAGGCCACGCCCTTTAACAGCATATACAGATGGATCTTCAGACCTTACCCTGAGTAATGGAGGGGCCGGAATTAACATAATACTGCAAGATGGAACATCAAAATCAAAGAAGGAGCAGGACAGATTTCGTCGAACTTCACTTGTGAACTGACAGCTATCTGGAAAGCTCTTGATTTATGCCTTAACCAACCATCCCTGCATCAAGCAGAAGGAATTTTAATATACAGCGACTCCATATCCGCTCTAGAAGCAATTCAGAAGGGCAATATTAGAATCACACAGAAAATAAACTCGTTACTTACCCAACTGGAATCATTGGAGAATAACTGCATTCTACAATGGATTCCTGCCCGTGTTGAGATCGGGGGTAATGAAATGGCAGTTGATTTGGCAAAGGAAGCCTGAAAGCTGAGCCAAAATAAAGAACAAATGTCAGTATTTGACGCTGATGCTTTGGCAAAATACAAGATAATTAAACAAAAAATAAGAAAAGATCAAATATGTGAAATAAACTCTGAGAGAAAACTGACAAAAACTATAACAAGACTTAGAACAAAAAATAAAAAGGAATGAAAATACATCCAGATGGTACAAGAACCTATAGAACATGCAACAACTGTCCTGGTGTGGAACTAACACCTACCCACATATTCTCATGCCCGCAACCTTGCAGAAAATTGACATAGACCCAGAGCAGCAGCTTTATACATCCAAGATAATGGACATTGCTGCTGCTGCTGTGATAGAAATTCATGGAGACATCTGAGGCTATTTATTGGACACGACAAAAACAACAACGGCATTCCAGAGTAAAATAAATTATCAGAGAGAGAGATAGATACATCTTTTTCAAATGAATTAAAATAAACATAATAGACACTGAGTGAGAGTTGAATTAAAAATATTAGAAATTTATTATCTTCGGAAACAAACCATATCTAAAATATCAATTTTCTTTTTGCTACATGTTTTAATTTGCATTTACCTATTTTACATATCTCTGATTGTATTTGAAATTCGTTAACCAATTCTTCATACTTTTGGCGAAGTGGTGTTTTATTAATTTGTTATTTGATATTATTATAGGGTTCTTTTCTGGTATTTAAAAAGGAAAAATACACACGATCAGTTATATTTTTCAATTTATCAAACAATTTGGCCGCTGAATCTCTGATTCTGGTAGAGCGCCATCTGGCGAATAAAATTGTAACTAAAATCAATTTCGAATTTTTCATTATTTGCCATAAAAAATCCCATTGCATCCTGAACACAATGGTGTTTACCGCATTGCTCTAGCGCAAATATTCGGGGAGTTATTAATTTTTAAAGTTGTGCGGGACTTTTGGATCACCCTGTATATAAAGAGTTAAAAAGTTGTCTTATTTCAAAAATAAACATTCTCCCAATAAATTTAAATTTTGAAATGAAATATATTTTCTATACATAAGAAATATATAAATGACTAATAGTATAGAACTGTGTGTTGGATAAGTTTTGTATGCCATCTCTGGTGCATAATTCACATTGAAGATATGGAGCAAGAATTGCAATAATACCAGATAGCCTCGGATCACATCAGCTGGAGGAAAAAAAGAGAAAAGTGAAAGAGTTTGAAGAACTAACAACCAGAGCTCTAGGGCAGGAAATAATAGTCCTTGACTTAACGACGTGACATCTGGACAACTTTATCTCACTCTTTGCAATATTTCAACGACATTTCTGATAAAATGCAAGGCTCCTCCACATTTACTAGTTGAAATTTGCCTGTGCAAAATTTATCTCGAATCTCGTTTTTTTTTTTCGATTTTGATTTTAATAACTTTATAGAAAACCCTAATGTATTACAGGTGTAATGCAGAGATTGGCATGCCTCTTCAATAAAGCTCTTCCAAGACACTCGATCCATGACCTTTGTCAGGGGCCATGATGTTGCCTTGGTCCAGTTGGCCCATTCTTGGAAGATTATTTTTATGAGGAAAAGCAATGATGATACATTTTCCCCCTTACTTTTCATATTCATATTGCCGTTGATCTAAAAGTGTCATTCCGCCTTCAGAATTGTTTCCAAATTCAAGAGAACAAGTGAGTGCCCTTCTCCATATTAGTATGGAGTAGAGACTTATCCCAATCTTCCTCTTGGCTCAGGGCGTTGCTCCCCCTCCGCCACGTGGAGGGCCAAATACATATTGAAAGTTTGTGAACTATTGCATAAATCGCGGATAGTTCCAACAACCTTTTTTCCATATGAGTGGAATGCATTATTTTCATGACGTCATATTTTAAAATTTCATAATTTTAATATTGAAAACGCTCCAATTTCAATTTATACTCATAAAAAATATTTAAGGAAGTTTTACCTTTTAGCATATATATTGTGATTCCGAGAATAACTCTGGAAGATATTTATATACAGTGATCTTTTTTTTTTTGACGCGTGTGATTTATTTTTTAAAATAAAACAATTTTATACTGCCCTTACTGCAATGGTGAAATAAAAGAAGGGTCTGGCTCATCAGTGATGAACCCTCTCAGCGGTTTCGCCATTTAATCTACCATTATTTTATTATTGCAGAAAGGGCAGAAGAAAATTGTTTTATTTTTTTTTTTAATTCCTTCGCGTAAACAATATTTTCAACTTCATATAACAGATGGCGCGCCAATGCAACATTTACAATGACCTTTATTGAAGACACACGAGATAACCAAGTCTTATTGAAATTGCCTCTGTCTTCCTTAAGTTTTGTCGATGAGAGTATACCAGGTATTTGCATATACCATTTATTGAAATCGGTATATAAGGTATACTCATTTTTCTTCAATATATTCTTTAAACAGAGTAAAATGTTTTGAAAATGGAGCAATCCATATTTATATTATTATCTAAAGTAAAATGTATAAGAAAAGTTATTTGACCTATCTTCGAGAATTAAATAAAAGTTTAAAATATGCTTATCACTTTAGAGGATGCAGTTTTAGAGAGGTCTCGACACAAGCTTACTGATTTCTTAGTCCTAATCTAACGTAAAAGGTTAGGTAAGGTTAGATGGGTATAGGTTAGGTTGAAGAGTTAGATTAGTTTTATGCTAGGTTCAGGTTATGGTTTAGTAAATTGGTAAGTTTGTCCCGAGAACTCTTCTTTGTGGTCATCCAAGCCGGTGTGTTTCTATATTAAATATTTAAGTTGTTCAAAGAATTGAGTTAAACTTGTATATTTTCGGAAGACACTGAACAAGTTTACTGATTTTTAAGCCTAATCTGAACCTAAACTAAATTAACATAGCTTAAATTAACCTCATTAAAGCTTTTATCAAACATTTCGCGCTAGACTAGGGTTGAAAAATTATTAATTTTGTCCCGAGACCACCCTGTATTTTCTTTAAAATTCGTGAAATGCGTGAATGAAACATTTCGAAAATGATATCGCACACTTCCTTGCGCTGCCCTTTCTCCAAATTTGTTGTGGAACAAATTGAGCCGAAAATTATTAAAGTTTCTAGTCATGCTTTATGATGGTTTTACATGTTTCAAAAGAAAATATCCAAGTCTTTTGATAGTTATGTTTAGGATTTCTTTGATTGTGAGTGCATTTTCAAGGATTCTTATATATAAAGGTGTGCCAGAGTATTGATCCTATTCCATGTATTTTTGACCAACTCTAAATAATAAATACCTATCCTATTTCCGTGTTAGAGCACATTATATAAAAGCCTGCCTCAATATTCGAAATGATTCAAAAGAAAATGTTCCTTATTTAAGACTAAATTCTATACAAATTTGATGTTTCCCATTTAGTCCAAACACGAGACTAATTTTAGAAATAGCATAGGCGTAGGCTTTGTATGATCATTTTTCTCAACATTTTCATAAATGTTCGATCTATAAAAAAGGACCTTTACTAATTTTGCATGAATATTTTATGTGATTCAATCTCAATTCTAGAAATAATTGATTACACACTGGTAAATCCCTCTGAAATTCGGAATTCCCCAATCTCTATAAATATATTAGCAGTATTCCCTATTCACCAGTGTCCGTTTCTATAGCCCGTCATCTGAAGAAATTTTGAATTTAACCTTTTTCAGCAACTCACCTAATTTAAATTCGTTACTGAGAGACTTCATAACAAAGAATAATAACAATGATTATCCTACCAATATTAAGAATGCCATATACTCCATAGAATACAACGAATGCAAAACCAAATATGTAGGCGAAACTATCAGACATTTAAATATAAGAATATCAGAACATAAACGAAATATCGACAACCAAGACAGTAGATCTTTAGTATACCATCATATAAGAGAAACGGGCCATTCCTTCTTCCTATCAGAATCGAAGACCCATTACTCCAACATCTTCAATAGAAGACAGAGACCTATCATAGAATATATCATATCTAGAAAACATTATAGTATTAGCAGAAGAATAAACACTCCAGAAATATATAATATACTCGATAAGCACGCGCAATAGAAGCCCACGTTGATTCTGCATTCAAACAAATGTCAAAACACCCAAAGCACTTTATTTAATTTTAAATAATATTTTATTGACGTTTTAATTAAAAATATTTTATCCCGTAGAAGGTTTTCTTGCCCGAAAGCTTGAGAGATTTGAAAATAAAAATATTTTTAAAAAACCTTTACCTGGAGGCCTAATGTTCTTATTTTAATATTAAGTATTTGAGTTGTTCCAACATTTTTCGAAGTGAAATATATGTTTTTATTACTAAATTGTGAATATTCGAAGACTTCTATTACAGAAAGAGTGAAAATATCTTCAATATTTTAAAGAGAAATATACAAATACCATCTTACTCTTCAACTTGAGTATTCTCAATCAAAGGAAAGCCCTCAATCAACCTACATTAATCAAAATTGGGTGAAGACGGGTTTATCGGTTTTAAAATTCCAATCAACACAAGAAGAACTCACAGCACTCGATTGAACTTCAACAAAAAACTAGGTTTTAATTAAAAGCGAGGTTTGTGAATGTTATTATTAATTACATCACAAATTCCTGCTGATCAATAAATAGTTCTGTTTCTAATTTGATTTTTTTTTTCATTTTTTAAAAATTGAAAGTATTTATCGAAATCTTATAGTTTTGTAATTAGTGAAGAAGCAAAATTTCTGTTCGATGTTTTTTACTTCATCTAAAATTAGTTTTCGAATTTATTTTGTGTGTGAAAATAAAATTGGAGTTAGTTAATGATGGTTTCGGTTTTTAGTTGATGTTATTAGTTTTTTTTTTTATATCTTGTAATGTAATCTGTAATTAAACCCGCCACCTCTCACTGATCACAGCTGAGGAATCTCTCACTCCATCTCATGCCTAGGAAAATGGTGGTCATATTATTGAAATTCTCTACCTAGTATTAAAATTAAACAATTTCTACTGCCCTTACTGCAATTTTAAATTAATGGGAGGGCCTGGCTCATCAGTGGTGAACCTTCCCAATTTAATCTACCATTGTGGGTTCACCACTGATGAGCCAGGCCCTCTCATTAATTTATCATTGCAGTAAGGGCAGTAGAAATTGTTATTGTTTTCTACTGTCCTTACTGCAATGATATATAATGGGAAGAGGCCTAGATAAGCAGTGATTATCCCTCCCATTTTAATCTACCATTAGGGGTTCACCACTGATGAGTCAGGCCCTTCCAACAATTTATCATTACAGTAATGGCAGTAGAAAATTGTTTAATTTTAAAAATAACCATACGAGTCTAAAATAGTTTCAATTTTTTATAATAGCTGGCGCGCTAATGCATCATATCATAATATTCTTCACATTAATAAGTGAAAAGAAAACAGTACATACCGTCGAATTCTGACAACTACTACCTTGGATTGAATCCCGAAACATTTTTCAGAAAAAAAAAATGTTTCAATGTCCCGCGATTCTCACAGAAGTCCAGCCTCACCAGTAAGTGCAAATAACAAACAAGGGATATCAGTTACATTTCTTTTTATATTATTATTAATAATGTTTTTCATCTTCTCTCGCCTTTTATAGATTTTTTACCATTTTATTATACAGGACCATATGCTGTTCTTAAATTGTTTTTGCTTCTTGGCCTCATTTCCGTGTCCAAATTGATAACAAATAGATAACGCTGAAGGAAGAATTTCTTTTATACTGTGATATATATATATATATATATTTAATATTTAATTTCCAAATTTTAGTATCGTAATTGTATCTGTTGAAGGGCTATTACGAACGAAAGCTTGTATTGTCTTGGTATAAAAGAAACTCTTTCCTCAGCGGATTGTTTTTTATTTAGAATTTTTAGCCTGAAATTTTCTTTTTTCACAAAAATTAAACTTCTACCGTCCTTACTGAGTTGAATAATATTGGGAGGGCTTGGCTCATCAGTGGTGAACCCTCCCAGCGGCTTAGTCAATTTAATCTACCAGACCGCTTCTTTAGAGCTCTAATACTGTATTGGAGCATTCTGCTTATATATGCTACACTGAAGAGCGGAACATCAGAAGTAGAATTCAAGAAAATTATGGATATAAGCTTTTAGGAGAGTAGAATCTATATATATATAAAAATGAATGTCTGTCTGTGTGTCTGTCTGTGTATGTGTGTGTGTGTCCTCTATGGATTCAAAAACCATACATCCAATCGCCGTGAAATTTTGGGATATTATTAGGTGTATCCCCGGAAAGGTTTACGAAAAATAATATCTTGAATATCTTTAATATCCTTAGAGTTATTTGCAGATTTGTAGCTTTAACTCGCAAGCAGCGCCACCATTAGGCTTAGGTTTGCTGCTCCTGATGACCTTGGGTCTGCCCCACCCCGTGAGAGAATGGATTCGCCCGGCCGCCGGCCGACATTCCAAGTACCCACCGACCAATCAGGGCAGAGTTGGTGACACAGCTATGCCAAGTAGACAAGAAAAAAAAGCCTCGCGGGAGCTTGCCCAAGATGACCTCCGGGAACTTCGTCCATCTTCCATAAACGACCATGAATTTATTCAACCTTATCGAGTATTTTTCAAGGGACCGGGAAAAAATGTTCACTAGATAAAACGATGATTTTGTAATGTAGAAAATTAGGAAAGACAAAATTCAGAATGACACGGCACACAGGGACCGGGAAAAAATGATCACTTTATCAGTTTCAAATTATCAAAATATATCTATTTCTTTTTATAAGTTTATAGAGAATTGTTTTTACAAATGTTCGTTAGACAGACCTTTACTCGGGTACCGATTAATATTGATTTTATTCAACTTATCGAGTATTTTTCAAGGGACTGGGAAAAATGTTCACTTTATCGAGAGATTCGTTAGACAAACCTTTACTCGGGTAAAACACGGGCGAAGCCGGGTACATCCGCTAGTTACATATAAATATTTTCATCGAGCAATGCTCTTCCGCAAACAATAGGGACAAAGCCAGTTAGGCATAAAGTTTGATTTTTAGAAAAAGAGAAATATTCGTGCTTCAAATACTTTCATTTCTTATATATAAACGACGCGTTATTTTTTATGTTAATTTAGAATTTTGTGTGTATTGTGTGTGTGTGCTAAAGGAATTATAATAGTAACAAATATATCGATTCATTAGGAAACAATTGAACGTTGTTATTTCGTAAGATTTTGTAAATGCTTTCACTCTTTATGGTAGAGCTATAATTACTTCTACGAACATTGGATAAAAGTGAAAAAGGAACCCTATCTCACCAATATTTTTTTTCTTTCAATTCCCATTTATTTGATACCCATAGAACAGGGGTCGTAAACGTGCGGCTCGCGAGCCACATGCGGCTCTTTGGATGTGAAGCTGTGTGTAGTACTCGCATAAATAAAAACTTTATTCATGCGATTACTATTTATTGTTGGCAAGAAATATGTTTTGTGGCTCTTTGAAAATTTGATTATTTGTAAATTGTAATCTCTGACTCAAAGATTCCGACTCAAAAGGTTGCCGACCCCTGTTCTAGGGTAACGACGGTTCGACCCTTGAACAACTATCACACAGGTCCGACTATCCCAAAATCTCTAACAATTCTTGCGCCAATGATCGGAGATTATTTTTTCAAGAGATATTTCGAAGCCGTTTACATTTTCAATGGTAGAGTTAGAACTAATAGGAACAATGAATAAGTTTAAAAGAAAGCATTCCTTCAGTTGTCCCTCTACTTATTGGTTACTATTGAGTAAAAATAGATTGCAACACACACACACGTCTGGCACAGCAATGAGGACTGATTAACGCAATAATCTAAGAGCAAAATTTTTTCTTTTTTTTTCGTCTTATTGAACGAAACATACATACGATATTTTATTTTGTTCGTTTATGATCTTTATATATGAGAATTCGAAACTATTATAGACGCGTATGATTCTTTTAAAAATTAAACAATAGAAGCAAGGGCAGTAGAAAATTGCTTAATTTTTAAAAGAATCATACGGGTCTATAATAGTTTCGAATTCTCCTAACAGATGGCGCGCTAATTCATCATAATATTTATATATATATATAGGTACGCATCCCTTCTTCTGGAGACTCCAATTAACAGGTCCGACCGCCCTAAAACTTTATTAACATAACATTCTTTGAAAATTTCTTAAACAATTATAATTTAGGCAAAATGTGTTTCCTAACCTTTCTCCTCACCTAACCATCATAGTTAAAAATAATATCAATTTATTTTATTTTGCATTCGAGATTTCTTTTCAAATTTTGCCTATTTTCATTTGATGTTGTTTGTACAATTTAAAAACATTTTAATTATTATCAGATTTTTAATAAAATCTCTGAATATTTTGCATGCTATACTTGTAACTTGTTTTGTACTTGTTTGTTCTGTGAATAGTTTCTCCTTTTTCTCTTCCAGGAAGTTCCTATGACTGCACATACAAGTACCTACCTGCCGTGAAGGCAGTCTGTTATCAGCAGTCCGCTTATCAGCATGTCAACAGGCACTTTTCCTTTTACGACGCTTTAAATATTGTAAACTTACCGTTAGCCCTTTACTCTTTTTTTTTTTAATAGAATAGCATTTTCAAGCGTTGGTTAATAATTCTGGAACAAGACTTCTGCATGCATAATAAAATGGTACAAAAGTGAAATTGCATTGGAATCAGGTATATAAATTGATGAAAAGTTATCTCCTGATCGTATAAACTAAAGGTTCCTAACAAGATGGCGCAAGCCATTAGCAACTTTTAATTTGTAGAATAAGGATATGGCTTTTTTTTCTTAATATATATTATCATTTTTGTATTCATTACTATAAATTAAGTACTTTATTTATCTAAATCAACATTTTTAAAAGTTATAGAAAGAAAATGAGGAAAATGAAGATATTATTCTATATACAGTTACGAGCGTCATCAATTCTTTTTCATCTCTGTCACCGTTTGCTTTTTTTTTTTTGGAATGGCGCTCTCCTATTGGTTGGCTACGATCACGCCACCTCCCCCCCCCTATCATGCCCCCCCCCCCATTCGCTTTGTTGTTTTTGTAACTATTGTGTTGGAGCGGGTCGTTCCTTAAATAAATGCATATATTAGTTAATAACTAAATGGAATCCTCTCTTTCTTTTTTCCAGTAAGAGACGCCTACGGAAGCCAACAGTACATAGACAGATAAAGCACATAGGCTATAGTTATTAAGTAATATATCCATTTATTTAAGGCGCCAATTTATAATTGTAACAAATAGTATTTGAATAAAAACATTCAATCGGGTAAAACACGGGCGTTGCCCGGGTCATTCGGCTAGTTAAGTATAAATACAAGAAATTTCAAAAATATTTTCAATTTTTTTATAACGATAAAGAGCTTTAACAATAGCCCTTATAACTGTATATATATAGTAAAACCCCGCGCTAAAAACTAACCTGGGATGTAGCGAACCTTCTTTATAACGAACCCCTGAAATAATCCCCATTTTTATAATACAGTTAACTATTATGATGCATCAGCGCGACATCTGTTATGAAAATTCGAAACTATGTATTATAGACGCGTATGATTCTTTTAATAATTAAACAATTTTCTACTTCCCTTACTGCAATGGAAAAATTAACGACGTGGCTTAACTATGGCTATAACGAACAATGGATATAGTGAATCACAAATTATTTCCCATTGGGGTTCGCTATAGAAGGGTTTTACGGTATATACAATAGATTGCGGTCTCAAACAAATTTCACCAACCATCTCCTGGATGTCCCGGACATCCGCAATTAAAACAAGGAATCAGTGGGATAGAGACAAAAAGGTCGCGATGGAAAATTCAGGATGGAAGGTGATAGAATAATTCTCCAAGGATTTCTCCCGATAAAATATTTATCCCCCAATAAAACGTTTACGATCTCCCTATAAATAATAGCGAACTATTGTGTCGCCATCTATTATTGAAAAAAGGAACTAAACATCAGAAGTGTCACTGGGTTAATTATATTTGTTTCTCGGGGCTTCTCTAAGAATCCTGTGATGTGTGAGTTTCTTTGATATTTCTTTTATCCTCAGGGAATCTTTCAATGCTGCCGAGTTGCTTTCCCTAGAAAGTGAAGCAGAAGAATTATTTTTCCTGAGTAATAAAATTTATTCTGTGATTATTTTATTTTTATCATCATCGTACACACACTCTCGATGTGATATTTTAGTAAACGAATATTTGATATAATGGGGTTGATATTTTTAATGAATAATGTTTTTTTTTAAATTCATATATTATTTGTAATATATACGAGGCATGATTCCCATTGAAATGAATTGTCATAAAGTCATTTTAAAGGAAGAGTTAGTCTTTTGGAACATGAATATCATCCTTACGTAATTTTATATTACATATATTTAGTGAGATATTTTGCTAAAATTAATAATTTTAAAAGTTTCTTTCCTAGGTGCATTACAAATGTGAAAATAGGAATTAAAATCCCTTTATTTAACGTCAATTTATGAAAAAATGATCAAAATTACATCAATTTTAAAATAGAATTAATAAACATATTTCTGTTTTCTATGGTAAACTAAAGACCAACTCCTATATTTATACTTGAAATATTTATAACTAATTAATAACTAATATTATAAGAATGAATAAATAAATATGTGTGGTTTTCAAAAATATATGGTCATAATTTTATAGTTATAACAATCTGAATAAATTTAAATATTTTCAAAGTTATTCAATTTATATATATGTCATAATTTGTATAGTTAATGACAAGAGATATAATTTATTTTCGTCAAAATAAGTATGTAAATATGTTACGCTTGTGTTAAAATGTAAATATGTAAATTCATCCATGTATAAAAGCGGGACAAAAAATAAAGGTGGCAGACATCGCGGGTGCGCTGTTCGCTAGGCATAACGGCTGCGCCTCTTCATTTAGCTACGACATATATATGTCACTTCTCCCTTTAAAATTCATAAAAACAATGCATTTTGTTTATCACCCCGGTACAGAACATAATGGTGGTGATAAAGAATGTGTCACTGCACCAGTTTTGTCAAATTCAGACAAAAAGCCAACCTGTACTGATGAGGGCCATAGCCTGAAACCATGGTATACAGATTGTATTTGGCTGAATTTGTTAGAACTGGTGTTTTGACACATCATTTAAAACTTCCATTACTTTCTGTACTAGGTTAATAAACAAAATTCATTACTATGCATTAATATAGATTGATATTTTGATTCTTTGGTTATTATCGCTTTCCAACTCAATATTTGAAAATACGACTACAGCTATAATAAGAATTTTATAAAGATCTTAATAATTAACATTTGTTCAAACAACTTAAGTTGGGTAAATATCCATTCGGGCAGACCCCGAGCGAAACCGAGTCATTCTAATAAAGAGCCACATTACAAAATTAATTGTTCCAGTGAATTAAAATGAACTTTCTAAATTTAAAAAGCAATTCTGTAAGAAATCTAAAAAGAAATATTTCTTCTAAATCAATTCAAGAGGTTGAAAATAGGTGAGCTACGTGTTTAGCTACGACACCACTTCAGTCTAATGGTGCTATCCTTGGTTTTATTTCGAGTGTCGAAATTGAAAGAAATTCCTCTTTTATAATGGAACTATTATGTTAGTTTAATTGGGGAAAGTTTCGAGAACCTGTTTATATATTTATTTATTGCATTGGGTAATGGAATTGTTTTCTAATTAATTGTATAAATACTTTCTCTAGACATCATTCTATGCTATAAATAATGAAAATGAAAGAGTGTGTTGTCTTTTAAACTTTAAATTATATACAGTCCTTTAAAGTTTATTGTTTATTGATTTTTTCAACACGAATTTTTCTATAAGATATTTAATCCTTTACTATAGTTATTGTTTGTTCTTATTTGCATTTAGTTTTTTCTAAGTATGTTTTTTTTTCTTCCAGTAATATCAGTGCTTCATACATAAACACTTTAGAAAATTATCAAGGCATGTAAATGATCAAATTTCTGAAACTCTAACTAGAATATAAGTGTTTAAAATAGTTTACATTTAAAATGTAATCGCCATCTATCGATAAAAATAGTGTCAAAATAGTTTTGTTTATTCATTAAAGGGTATATTTAAATAGCCTCCTAGTATTTAATTGTATGAAGTTATCTTGTTGTTGTATTTTATTCTTAAGATCATTTTTAATCTGTAGAAGGTCAGAACACAAAACGCGCATCATACAAGCAAATATCTGATTTTACAAGAGACAGAATCATATACTTTAGAGAATATGGAATTCATACTAGATAAATTGCTATGAAAGTAGGATACAATAAATCACTGCTGTAATGATTTGGTCACTGTAGTCAGAAGTAGTGAAAGGTACAAGAAAAAATGGCTCAGGTTGTCCTAGAGTAACGGCAGAGAGAGAGGATAGGAGGATTCCAAGAATGGTTGCAGCAGATAGAACAACAACTGTACCAATGTACAGTATGTAGGTATCTCTAGATGTGCAGAATGAATCTATACCATCTATAAATACCATTAATAACCGCCTTATCGAAGCAAACCTCTGTAGTCGCTGCCCTTTGTTAATAATTCCACTCTCTGCCAAACACAGAAGCGACAAGCTCAGCTGGTGTGAAGGGATACGTTTTTGGGCTCAAGAATTGCATTCTGGCATTTGTACCGATGAATACAGATTCAGTTTGAGGTTCGTTACGGCAGGATACATGTTGGACGTAGGCCCCAAGAAAGATCCCATCAAGACTATTGTGGAAAGGCATACCGATGGAAAGGCATACTGGTCTCAAGGTGTGGGGTTGCATCAACAATGATAATAGGACCCCTATAGTCTTTATTCAAGGCACAATCTCTGATCAGATACATTCATTTCAGATATACAGATGCAGATATATAACCCCCGACCACATACAGGCAACATCTCGCGAGCCTTCTTTCAAAATGTTGACATCCTTCTATGGCCCGCATGGTTCCCAGATATTTCCCCAATTGAGCATATATGTGGGGGGGGGGGGGGGGGGGGGATTTGGCAATACGACAGGTAAATTATCTTCAACAGCTTCGGAAAAATATTAAAATGGCTTGGTCTAGCATCCCACAAGAAGCTATTTAAAAATGTATGCATATGGCTCACCATTTAGCTGCTTGTATAAGTGCCAAAAGAGGACACACACCAAATATTGATAAAAACTGAGCATCTCAATGAATTAGCAAACTTTTTATAAAATATAATTAATTTTTTTTACATCTACTATTATATATATCACCAATATTAGAAAATATACAAAGGTATTTCTAGGTGAAGCAATTCTTTACGGCCAGTGTATATTATCTTTTATCTAAATATTATTTACGGTAATACATTTTTTCATATCAAAATATATTTCTCATTTCCTCCCTTTTCTTTTATGCGAATAAAAAATATTGTATTTATCTCAATGGAATTATTTTACCATCCTGAGAGAGAGAAAAACTACTGTTTTCCCTCATTTTTCTACATGACAATATTATGTATATATTATCTGAGATCACCTAGCCTTCCTCTTCCCAATAGCTCTCCACCGTAAAACACAGGATAAAATATTATGAAAGCCATTATGTCAGATTTATCTCAAAATGCGCAATATACGTATTTAGGAGAATGACAGTTATAAAATGTGCTAACAGATAGAGCGAACAAGAGTTATAAAAATATTTACATATTTTCAAGCTAAAAAAACTAAATAATTAAAAGGCGAATAGATATTTTACGTAATCATATGTTTTCGAATTTTTCTTCTTTTTTGTTTCAAAATAAATAGGTAACTATATTTTAAAATCTTTATTTAAAACAAAAATGTCATAATAAATTGTTTTTAATCTCAATATTTTATATTTATTCTATTTATATTGATTATTTGAAATCAAATATATGAGTTATTACTAACAATTTCATGTGATGATCAGTTCTTCCTGATATAACGAATAATTCAATTTAATATTGGGATTTATCGGGTTTGGTTAAATCTAATTTATTTACATTAGAGGTCATCCGGGAAGGTATTTTGGATATCGTTTGGTACGAATGCTGAAACAAAAAGTATACAAAAATTATTCTGGGTACATAAGTGTCTTTCGCCTTAGTCCTTCCTCAAACTCATCAAATAATAATTTTAAATTAAAACTGTGACTAAATAAATATATAAAGCTGAAATAATATCTTATATACTGATAAAAATATTTCGCGGTATATGTTTCTATTTAAAATGATAACAAATTCAGAAATCTCTATTTTATGAGGCATATTTTGGAATTTTGATACTATTTAAAAATAATTAGTACAGTGGTACCTCGACATACGAGCGCCCCAACATACGAGTTTTTCGAGATACGAGCCGACGAGCAAGTGATTTTTGCTTTTAGTTACGAGCGAAATTCGAGATACGAGTTCGGTTCGGTAGTAACACGCAGTCGCGCCATCACGATCAGTTAGCAGCGTGCTACCGCTGTGATAGGTTGTGTTTTATGTTCGCGTTTTGTGTTGCGTTTACATTTACAGTTTTAGTTCATTTATTTTTATAACCATGGATCGGAAGAAAGTTTGTAAAAAGTCAAGTGCTAAGAAAAAGATGATGAGTATTGAATTAAAACGTGAAATTTCTACAAGTGAGATAAAGGAGATCTTAGGAATGTGGGAGAGAGTTTCACAGTTCGTGGAAAAAAAAAACACCCAGAAAAAGTTGCAACAGGTCGTGCATCTGACCTTTTTAATGACACTTGCCTAACTCATTTCCGGAACATTCTGAGAGGGAGGAAGAAACAAACCTCCTTGGACATGTTTTTTTCTAAACGGCCTACAGGTGAAAGCGAGAAAAAAGTAGCGAAAAAGGCAAAGACCAGTGAGGATATCTAATTTATTTCTTTACATTCTCTTTTTTGTTTTGTGCAATAAATATTTGATATTTATAAATACGTTTTTATTATTTAAAACCATGTAACAAAAATAACTGGGGTGACATTTTGGAGATTGGAACGGATTAATGGTAGTTCAATTGTTTTGTATGGGGAAATTTGCTTCGAGATTCGAGTAATTCAAGATACGAGCAAGGTTGCGGAACGAATTAAACTCGTATGTCGAGGTACCACTGTATTTAGAAAACAAATCTCTTTTTTTTTTATTCATCGAAATTATTTAAAATATTGATCGTGTCTGCTAAGAAAGTGTTATTAAGGTAAAAACATAAGATGTTGCCGATTAACTTTTGAAATATAAATAAATTTGAGGAATTTATATTTATCTGTTGAATGAAAAAACGCTTAATATTTTTAAAACATTTAACATGTTTATAAATGTAAATAAACATGGCTATATGTGTATATGATATATAAGATATGATATAATAAATATGACTACATGAATAAACATGTAAATAAAAGCTTGTTGTTTAGAAATAATAATAATTAATTATTTATTAAAATAAATAGTATTCAAATCCATTAAATGTCTCATTTTTATCATTCTATTTATATCAACCGTAGAGATACACACACACAGTGTGTAAACAAAGATAAAAACAAGAATGATTCGAGAACAATATGGAGAAAATAATTAGTTGGGATAAGTGGCACCAGGCGGAGCTGTCGTTTAATCGTCGTCTCTCCGACGGCCGCCATAATCCTAGCCACTCATTGTTGGCGGTAATCCCCTTCGGTAGGCTTTCCCGGCTGATTAATTTGGTTTCTGGGCCCAGCACACGTTCCAGAGGGCTTAATGTCTTTAAACCTCTCTTTCTAGGTTTTTATTATTATTATAAATCTGAATTATTGAGAAGGAAAATAGTTTAAATTGAGACGGCCAGAACTGCAATGCGTTTATTTTTTCACATATAACATTTTATGTTATAACCTACATTGATAGATCTAGCAGATTTCCATATTTCATTGACACTCAAAGTCATCATCACTCTCGACTTTTAGAAGAACGTCTTAGCCCAAGTATTTATCTCGGGTGTGAATAAGTGATTCATTATATATGAAGAAAGGAAATTTCTTTTTAATAATACGAGCGCTAATCATTTATCACTCTATGCCCTTCTGTCAGAAACGGTGAAAGTTAGACAACATGCAATAGATTTATAAAAATTTTGTGAGAAGAAGGATGAGAAACATGTGTAAATACTTTTTCTTTTTTCGGGCTCATGTTAATACTGAATTGTATATAGTACTTGATGTATGTTCAAATAAAACCATTGCTATACTGAGAGAATCCTGTATGGGGCTTGCTCCCTAATAAATATTATATATATATATATTATAATATAAAAAAAAAGATAAGATAATATTTCTGTTGTTTGGATCATGTTGAGGATTATGGTATGGTGGTTGCAGTCGTGGTTAAATTTCTTGAAAGAATATAATAATAAAAATGGTTTGGATCAGATATTGATTTATTTGAGCTAAGTGATATATATATAAAACATAATTTGATTAAAGTACTGCCTGGCTTAAGGCGTAAGAATAAAAAAAGAAAAGCTTATTTACATAATGTACAAAAGTTTTGGGTCGGCCAACGGGGAAGAACAACAATCAGATTTTATATGGAAGCATGACCTCTGGCAGCCGATTTAACAGAATAATTTTATCTATGAAATATATATTTAAAATAAAACAATACCTTAATATAACATTTTAAATAATACCTTTATATAACATTTTTAAATAAAATATTTCAATATAACATTTTAAATAAATGATTTTAATATAACATTTCCTAAATAAAATCTTTATGTAACATTTCCCCCCTGTGAAGAAAAGAATATGGGTAGATTAAGAGTAAAAGCAATGAAAATATAGCTTTAAAAAAGAAGGTAAAATATTGATAGAAAGAAAAGATGAGAGATGATATTCACTTATCATATTGGTTTTTGTATGGTAACCAATAGACAGGAAAGTACAAAATTATATAAATGATAAAAATGTGAATAATAACAAAACAATTGGGAGCAAGTGAAAATAAAAATGTGATAATCCATAATCATATTGGTTTATTGTTAACCAATAGATTGGAAATTACAAAAATGATAATGTGAATAATTATAACAAAAATGTGGTAAAGAGTGAAAATTGTGGTATTCCATAATCATATTGGTTTGTTATTAACCAACAGATTGGAAATAGACACAAGAAAAAATGATACACATATATAATATTAAAAATGAGGAAGGAAAAATAAAATGCATGAATTATTAAAATGTACATGAATGAAAAATATTAATATGATAGCATTGAAAAAACATTGGATGATTATAAGAAAAAAAGGCATTTATGAGAAAAGGCAATAAGTAGAGAAAAAGTTTATGTACAAAAAGTAAATGTGAAAACAAGGCATGAACATGTAAAGAAAAATTAATGTTAAGAATAAAGAATGATCATTTGAGAAATAAGAATCAAGGTGGAAAAAAAACAAGAGCTATAATTTACATGTGTTGGTAGCGCTAAATTTACATATTTGTTAAGTGATATAAGAAATGATGGAAATAATTGTGTTATCAAAATAAAATAAAAAAGAAAAGGTTGAAATATGTTAAACAATGTAAAATATTAGCTAATTATTTGAAAGATAATGCTAGTGTAAGAAAATGCAATTTATTATTGTTGTTCTCCTGGCCGACTGCTTTGCATATGGCGTATTAAAACTGATATGGTGAAAAGGTTTAACTTAAATGCAAATGTTTAAAGTGTATATGGAATGGGAAATATATTTAGGAACTAATTATAGAAAGGAAAATAAGCTTTACGAGGATTAAAGGTATGGTGTAATTTAAAAGGCAAAAACAGCTATGGTAAAATTGATATTTGAAATTGATTTAACAAAAAGGGAAATAACTATAAACAAGCGATTGAAAACTATTGTAAACAAGAGAGAAAAAGTTTAAACGGGGCAAATTATGTAAAAGGCAGATACAAAGTACCTTGAAATTGAAGATGGGCTGGATTTGAAGATCTCGGGAGATGGCTGGTGTTGGGCGGAAGGTGTGATGGCTGGTGATATCCAACCTCGGATGGGAGAAGGATGCTTGAAAATTCTTGAGATGGTGACGGCTATGTTTGCTTGTAGAGATTACTATGTTTGCTTGAATTGGGCTATGTTTTCTTGTGGAGATGGCTATGTTTGATTTGCATAATTGAAAATGAGCTACGTTTAATTGAAGATTTATATTTTTGATTGTAAATGGCTATTTTGATTGTAGTGGATTATGTTTGATTAGGATGGGCTATTTTTGATTGGGAAAACTATTTTTGTTTGGAAGATTTGCATACCTGAATTTGAAAAATTTTGCTTTTGCCATTTTAAGAAATAAACAGGTAAATATCCTGTCGACTAATATTATAATATATAAAAAAAGATAAGATAATATTTCTGTTGTTTTGGATCATGTTGAGGATTATGGTATGGTGGTTTCAGTCGTGGTTAAATTTCTTGAAAGAATATAATAATAAAAATGGTTTGGATCAGATATTGATTTATTTGAGCTAAGTGATATATATATAAAACATAATTTGATTAAAGTACTGCCTGGCTTAAGGCGTAAGAATAAAAAAAGAAAAGCTTATTTACATAATGTACAAAAGTTTTGGGTCGGCCAACGGGGAAGAACAACAATCAGATTTTATATGGAAGCATGACCTCTGGCGGCCGA
This sequence comes from Cordylochernes scorpioides, assembly GCA_030710605.1. NCBI lineage: Eukaryota > Metazoa > Arthropoda > Arachnida > Pseudoscorpiones > Chernetidae > Cordylochernes > Cordylochernes scorpioides. The sequence continues at coordinate 44,814,717 of CP092869.1, read as the reverse complement.
TTTAACAGAATAATTTTATCTATGAAATATATATTTAAAATAAAACAATACCTTAATATAACATTTTAAATAATACCTTTATATAACATTTTTAAATAAAATATTTCAATATAACATTTTAAATAAATGATTTTAATATAACATTTCCTAAATAAAATCTTTATGTAACATATATATATTAATTGAATAGCATATTTTGGATCAAAAATAAAATAAACATTTTATTTAATATAAATGCCAATATTTCAATAGGCTATACGCCTAACTTCGTCAGGGCTTTTCTTGTTTTTGAACTGCTTTGGTTCATCACGTGATGCCTTCACGCGACGATATATAAATATTTGCAACTCTGTGGGGATAAAATTTAAAATAAATACACACAAACAAATATTAATAAGAATAGACTATATATGTATATTTATAAAAATTAAAAAATAATATATGGTTCCTAATAAGTATAATAAAATAATTTTAAATCGATTTGAACTGTAAATATAATGGAGGTATGTCAATTTTCTATTAATACTGTTGGTATCTTTCATTGAGGTCCAACTTTCTAAAAAGAGTCTTGAATGTTTATCTTGAATGTTGTTATATATAATTTCTGTTTTTTCAAAATTTGGTATATGGTCCTGTTTGAGTGCGTGATCTACTAAAAGTGATAATGGGCTATGGTTTTTATATATATAATATTATATATTTAATAGTATTATATACATAATATATATCTGTAGTAGCTAATCGAAGCGGCGTATGCGCGACGCCACTTCATTTTTCATCATTACACATATAAAATATCGGTTAAATAAATTTTCAAGATAAAATGAAAAGAAAATATAAATAAATGTTTGTAGTTTATATAAATGTTTTATAATGCTAAAAATATTCAAAAGGTTTTACATTTGGTTCAATATCCTCGTATTTAGGGTTTATAGAATTCTACAGATATATAAAATAAAACCAAATAATATATTTGAGAAAAGAGATTTGGAGAAAATCGGATTATTTTAGAAGCACACTAACCTAATTTTGTTTCCAGGGTTAATCTCTAATTAGTGTTTTGAAGATAAAAAGATGAAAATCAATATAAACTTTTAAACTGGCAACACTGCTAAAAAAGAATCACAGAAAAATATTTTTACTCTATGAATATATTAAGATAATATTAATTGATTATTTAATTGTAGCTAAATACGTTTTATCGATTTATTTATGAACATAAACTGAATTTATTCGATAATTTTATCTCAGCAACACTGTCGAGTGTTCAGTGAATGATTATAATCTATAAAATCGAAGTCATATTTTTGTCGGAATGCATTATTTTCCAACATTTTTTAAAGTTTGAAAGTAATTTTAGAGCCTTATATGTAAAGAGTTAGAAATGAGTTTAAATCACAATGTGTGTATGTATGAATTTTCTTGTTCGGCGAATATTTATATTTGAATAATACTAGTGTGTAAAATTTAGACAATTCGAGAAAATTCCTAATTTTGAAATCACTACTTAAGGACTATACAATGGTATAGTCTATACAAGGACTATAAAATGTTATTTTATTTCCTTTATCAGATGATAGAAAATGTGATAGGTTCGTTGCTGTGGTGAACATTTAAGGAAAGTCATATATAATATTTATCACAGAACAATTAAAATATTTATCACAGAACAATTAAAATATTTATCACAGAACAATTAAAATAGATATTCAACTGAAAATTAGACAATATGCAAAAAAAACCTGAGAAAAGAATTACAAAAACATTTTAAAAGATTCAGAAAGAAACACCATGAAGAACCTACAGGACATGCAACAACTGTCCTGGGGTGGAACTAACACCTACCCACATATTCTCATTACCAGCAATGGCCGCAGCCTTGCAGAAAATTTACATGGACCCAGAGCAGCAGCTTTACTCACCCAAGATAGTGGGCATTGCGACTGCTGTGATATAGATTCATGGGAACATCTGAAGCTCTTCATTGGACACGACAATAGCAACAACAATCAAAATATGAGGTCCTATGTTGAATGAGGAGATTGGATTTTATGTAAATCAGAGATCGTCCACCTCTCCATATATATATATATATGTGATATATTGGGACCTCTGGGACCAGTGTTACCTGATGCTAGACGACCCTCGATGTCAACTCTACCGTGCAGTCGTGGTGGAAGGCGACACAGCTGGGCCAAAGGTGAAATAAACAAACAGAGATTCCACTAAGAAGCGTCTGACGTCAAGAAGGAATGGGATGAGGGGAGAGAGAGATCTTTAGAGCAAGTGTTACCTTGTTGAGAGCCAAGCGTATACTGCCTAACCTAGGTTCTCGATTTAACACCAAGACCTTTCTTCTTTCTAATTGGTTGACCTATTTAGGTGATTCTTTCCCAATTGGCGGGACCATGCCACGTGGCCGCTGGCTATTGGTTGACCTACTTAGGTATTGTCTTCTGATTGGGCCTGGCTTATCTCTTTGACGGAAGATATAACCGGTCTTGGCCCGGAAATACGGGGCGTTACTCGACTTTTATGGTTTCCGCGATCGTAAAATTGACTATAAATTTATTAATAGTGGTTCTAACTTTAAGCTTCTTTGCTAGGCCTTACTTCTACGATCACCTAAGCCTGATTTGTTTTAACCTTAACTTTCTCCTGTTAGTCTCCATTCCTTCTATCTGTACAGTTGCGATACTTTATTAGATTCTTACGCGGTACAGATTGATGTTAGTTGAGGCTTTCTATGTGCAGTACATAAGAAGTTATATACAGTCATGGGGTGGAACATGTGGTAGTAGATATCTAGACTATTTACAACAATTCCATGGTCTTAAATCATCACATATATATATGTAATATGATGCAAAATTGTTGTTATTACACTGTAATATTTGATGTATTACACTGTTGTAGAATCCTGTCGACTTAACCGTTCTGTGGCAATATCGTTGCGGGGTTTCTTGTTGTTTGATTTGAATGGTGAGGATTGATTGAAACGCAGTCGTTGAGTGGTAAGTGAAGCACACAGTTAGGAATAATCTGGACACGTGATTGAGTTTGAAAATAAAGGCAACGGGTTGGAGGAAAGAAAGTTTGATAAGAGCTGAGCGATTTGACTTATTAATTAGCTGATCACATGGCGGTGATGGTACTTAGCTGTGGGATGAGCAGAAGGGGAGAGATCTAGAGCCGATGTCACCTCCTTGGGAGCCCAAGCGTAACTAACTATTCTTGTCTTTCGATTTAACACCACGAGTCAGTTTCTCTCTGATTGGTTGAGAGATCTCACATGATCTTTTCCTATTGGTTGACCTACTTAAGGTGCTATCTTCTGATAGGCCGGCGGCTTCCCTTGATGAAAGCTGTGCCCTGCCTGGGATATCCGATTTCGTCAGGAAGTGTTTGGTGGCTTGACGCTTATAGTTTCGAAGGATATTAGACACGTCCTGTTTTTGCCGGAAGTACTGGATGTCTCTCAAACTTTTATAACTTTTGGTCACTCGACACGTCCTGTTTGTCAGGAAGTATTGAATGAATCTTGGCTAAAATAACTTCTGCGGTCACTAGAGACGCCCGGTCTCTGCCCCTGCAGTATTGACACAGGGGTGCCCAGAATAGTCGTGCCAGCCTTAGGTCTTACTTCCTATATCTTTTGTTACTTTCTTTCCTCCAGTTACCTTGTTCTTTATTAAGTCTTTGAAATTCATACATGGTACATACATAGTGGGTCGGGGTTGCATTTAATTATACACAAATTATGACAGATGCGCCCCCTACATGTGAAGAATTCAAGAAGGGGTTAGCCTGAGAGAATTCTGTAAAGTGAAAAATAATTTTGTGGGAAAATTAGTTGTGGGTATTGAGTCTATATACAAGCATTGGTGGCGATATAATAAGTAATATAGAATGGTGTTGATGATATAGGTTGAGTATAATTAATAGAAATCAAAAATTTTTTAATTGTAAGAAATCAATGAATGTTATGGTACATAGTGGGCAAAAAAAAGAAAATGCGCCTAAACGAATTCTACTCGAGTTAAGAAATGAATTCGAGGGAGTTCTATTAAGGCTTTGAAATCAAAATAAAAATAATATAAAAATAGTTGAATGACATCAAAATTGAATGTGTTTGGTTGAAAAAGAAATATATTTTGTTGCATGGTGACAAAGACAACTGCTTAGTTACTTTTTTGCTCGAATTCTGAGAAAAAGGAATCGAGGAAATTTCATAAGGTGCTTTGAAATCAGAACAAAATGAAATAAGAAGTTGAATGAAATGAAAATTGAATGTGTTTGGTTGAATGGTGAGAGAAAAAAAAAAGAAAAAATGCCTAACCATATTCTCGCTCGGGATTGGGAATGGAAACCGAGGGGATTCTATTAGGTCTTTTGAGAAATCAAAATAAAATAAGATAAAAATAAAAGTTGAATGAAATCAAAGTGAAGGCTTGGTTGCACAAAAAAAAAGAAAAAGCCTTGTTGTATGAAAAAAAAGAGAAAATGTTTTGTTGCGTTGGTGAAAAAAAAAAGAATTGCCTAATTACTATCCTACTTGAGATTGGGAATGAAATTGAAGGGGTTTTCATTAGGTCTTTTGAGAAATCAAAATAAAAATAAAAATAAGAGTTGAACGAAATCAAAGTGAATGCTTGGTGCGTGGTGAGAAAAAAAGGAAAATTGCCTAATTATATTCTAGCTCGGAATTGGGAATGGAGACCGAGGGAATTTTATTAGGGCTTTTGAGAAATCAAAAATAAAAATAAAATAAAAGTTTTTTGAGCGAAATCAAAGTTGAGTGCTTGAAAAAAAGAAAAATGAAAAATAAAAAGGTTTCAACAATAAAGGGTGATTTAATGTTTTTAGTTTAATCGAAAACCAGTGTTTTCGTTGATAATTGAGTTGTGACAATATAAGTCAAGTGGTAAATAGAATGATAATTGATAAATAAAAATGATAATATAAAATAATTGGGAAAAAAAAATGATAATTAATGATAAAAAGTGGTAATAAGTTGAATAATTTGATAAATTGATTAAATATTTAACTTTTAATTGAGAGAAAATAATAAAATGATTGATATGAAAAATAAGATGTATTGGTTGGAACCCTTTGGTATCTACATGCCCTGATCTAAATGTATTGATTGTTCCATTTTGCCCTATAAATGTTTTACTTGCTCAATTATGTGTAACTTTTTGTCTTTGTGTGTGTTGTGAAAAAATGTTAGAAGTTTTTGTGTAAGAAATGTGTGAAACGAATTCTATGTGTTGTCAAGATCCTAAGGTCTGGGATGTCTACGCGTAGGTGGAATTTGTGCCTAGTGTGAAAAATGTAAAGTTTGGAAGTCTTTAAAAGAATAAAAGAATAGAAATGTGAACTCATTTGGAGTGTCTGTGTGTCTTAAGTTTCTTGTGAGAATATAATTGAACTATGTTTTTTGTAAAAGTCGATATGTAGCTCGTATTGGGATCCAAACTGAACGACACTTAGAGAAGCCCACAGTTGACCTCAATTCAGCTGTTGGTCGAGGGGCCCCACGGTAATTAGAAACCGGAAGCAGGGGGCGATGTGGAGAAACAAAGTCCCTCCCCGGGGTGATTCCCAATTTATCCCCCGTCTATTTATTTTGGGGTGTGGCTCGGGGCTTGTTTTTGGAGCGTGGTTTCTCCGACATTGTTTGGTCATCTTTTCAGCTACTGTTATCTCTTCGGAGTTTATTTAGGTTTTCTGCGAAGATGGTTCCTAAAATTATGAGAAGTTTTATAAATACTTGTCCACAATGAAGAATTGCTTGTCCTAAATTAAAAACTACCTCTTGTAGTTCGAAGATTTTCTGATCGGGCATAGCATAGATAAACAAGTACTTAATGAATAAAATTGGAATACAGTTGTACGGTAGAACTAATAAACCAAGGATAAAAATCAGATGAAAGATAGGATATTGCCCCATGTTCGTCCACAATTTTGTAACTGGGGACTCTGAAATATTTGTTTGATCCTTATTAATTGTAGAAATTAAATGATTGGTAGGTTCGCAGTTCTCCTGTTTGATATCTTTAGGGAGTGGTGTGATATGATTGAATTGGTTGTCAGGTTTACAGTTCTCCTGCTTGATCGTCAATGGTTTTATGAGAGATATGTCGGCGGTAATTGGTTTAGGTTGAGATGTGTGATCTTTTCTCTGACGTGGATGTGGTAATTTTGGCATTGTTTGTGTTGTGTGTACGCTGTGCGTTATGTACGAATTTTGTTTTGTTTGGGTACTTGTGTCGGTATTTTTACGTGCAGGTTGTTTGTATTCATCGATTCTTCTAGCGAATCGGCAGGTGGGGCAGGTTTTTACCTGTTTTGCGATGTCTTGTGTCATGTTCTGCCAATAATATTGTGCTGAGATGAGTCTCGTCATCTTGGAGATGTTTGGGTGGTGGTGTTGTGTGTGTACGGACTTAAGAAGTCTGGTTGTAAATGAATTTGGGACTATAGTTTTAAGTACTCCTTTTCGGGAGACGGTGCGCAGTTTATTGGGATCCATAGTCACGCGGGATTTTCCCGGTGGAGAAGACTGTTGGCTCTTTATGAGTGGCGCATCTAGAAAGCCACAAAATGGGATACGAGTTACAACGCCCGTTTCATATTGTTGTACTCCATTTATGCTACGGACCTCATATTCGTATCTTGACAATCTTAACCTCCATCGAAACAATTTGCCTGACGGAGCTTTGATCTCTTTCAACCACTGCAATGCGGGATGGTCAGAAAATATTGTAAACTTTCTGTCCATTAAACAGGTGCGGAAATTATCTACACTTTCCACAATGGCTAGGCATTGTAGTTCCAAGTCTGAATAATTTCGCTCGTGACTACGCAGAGATCGGCTGAAATGTTGAATGGTGTATGTCTTCCCATCAGGGTAGACTTGTTTAAGAACGCCTGTAATGCTGGATGTTGAGGTGTTACAGTACACCTGGCATGGCAGATCTTCCTGGTAAAGGTGTAATGTGGGGTGTGTGGTAAGGTTTTCTTTCAGGTTAGTGAACGCTTTCTGGCATTTGTCATCCCAGACCCACATGACATCCTTTTTTAGAAGGTTGACAAGTGGCGTCCGCAAGCGGGCGTGGTCTGGAATGAACTCTTTATAGGCGTTCACAGCTTTTAGGAAAGATCGTAATGTTTTTCGATTGTGTGGTTGTTTGGTGGCGTGAATTTTTCTATGTTTTGTGTAGACGGGATGATTGTATTATTCTTAACGGTTGTGCATGCGCTTGTTTGTTGTTGTTGTCTTTTGGCGTGCGTGTTGCGTTTATTGTGCGGGTTGTGCGTGTTTGTCGCGTGGTGACGTATGGGTGCGTGTATGTTGTGAGGTACATTTGCGTAATTATGGTGTTGCGAAGTGTCATGTGCGAATTTTGTGTGGTAAGTGGGTGAGCTGTGTCGGTGTACGGACACTTGTTTGGGCATTATTGGAGTTGTAGATTGAAGTCGTGGTGGCTTTATATGTGGTGGGCATAAAGTATTGGTAATTGGGTTGAGCGAAAAGTTGTGTGGTGTGAGATTAGAATGGTGGCATGTAAATATTTGGGGTTTGGGCAATGAATGCAGGCAAGGGTTTCCATGTGTGAAAGCTTTGGGTGCTGTGCGAGTCCTTTGGGACAGGTTTTGGTCTAGCCCGTGCTTGCATTCATTTGACACATGTTTAAAGTGGTAGATAGTATTAGACAATGGGACGCCAAGTTGGAAAATAGTGCCGCGATTATAATTTAGTTTTAATTTATACTGATAAAGGGTTTTTAAGGTAAGAATTCCAAATGGCAAGGATGCATTTACCACGTGGAAGTTCTCTCTACGGGTTATTTGGCCTATTGTCAGAGGGAAAGTTAAATGTCCTATTATTTCGTAAAACTATTTAGGGTGGATAGATCAAGGGAAGGTTTTTTAATACTTAAATTGGGAAGTTGTGCTTTTAATCTATTGTATAAATGATACGGCAATATGTTCGAACCTGCGTCTGGTTCAATGAGAAAGGTACATGGTAGGTCCTGGGTCAGATACAAGTCCAAAGTTAATTTGATGGTGTCATTGGGTGGATTGCCTACCTTAGTCTCGAAAAGTCTCCACTGTGGCGTCTTCGGCTTGGTGTGGTTGGCTTGGACTATCTGCTGGACCGGGTCGGGACCTTTTGCACTGTCCTCGCAATTGAAAGGGAAATTTAGTCATTTGTACTGCTTCCATTCGAGTGGACCGCGTTGTCGGTACACTGGGCCCGTGTCGCGTGGATTGCTTCCGGGTGTACTGGTACGGCATGGCGGGTGGCGATAACTCGGTGGGCGTCAGGTTGTTCGGACACGTACCGGCGGTGCGGGCGGCGGTTGTCCCGAGGGTGGCGCTCCGGAAGACCTCTTCCAGTTGCGTGGATCTCGCCCCTTGTAGCGCGGCGGTCAGTTCTAAAATTACCGTCGCCAGGGTGTGTCTTGTCGCTTCGTTCGTTGTCAGCTTCTTCTCTCTTGGTTTATCATTGCCTTTTGTTGTGTTGGCGCCTGGGTTAATTTCCATCTTCATCCTGATTAAGCTCTATAATCTTTATCCTGTCGACTTAACCGTTCTGTGGCAATATCGTTGCGGGGTTTCTTGTTGTTTGATTTGAATGGTGAGGATTGATTGAAACGCAGTCGTTGAGTGGTAAGTGAAGCACACAGTTAGGAATAATCTGGACACGTGATTGAGTTTGAAAATAAAGGCAACGGGTTGGAGGAAAGAAAGTTTGATAAGAGCTGAGCGATTTGACTTATTAATTAGCTGATCACATGGCGGTGATGGTACTTAGCTGTGGGATGAGCAGAAGGGGAGAGATCTAGAGCCGATGTCACCTCCTTGGGAGCCCAAGCGTAACTAACTATTCTTGTCTTTCGATTTAACACCACGAGTCAGTTTCTCTCTGATTGGTTGAGAGATCTCACATGATCTTTTCCTATTGGTTGACCTACTTAAGGTGCTATCTTCTGATAGGCCGGCGGCTTCCCTTGATGAAAGCTGTGCCCTGCCTGGGATATCCGATTTCGTCAGGAAGTGTTTGGTGGCTTGACGCTTATAGTTTCGAAGGATATTAGACACGTCCTGTTTTTTGCCGGAAGTACTGGATGTCTCTCAAACTTTTATAACTTTTGGTCACTCGACACGTCCTGTTTGTCAGGAAGTATTGAATGAATCTTGGCTAAAATAACTTCTGCGGTCACTAGAGACGCCCGGTCTCTGCCCCTGCAGTATTGACACAGGGGTGCCCAGAATAGTCGTGCCAGCCTTAGGTCTTACTTCCTATATCTTTTGTTACTTTCTTTCCTCCAGTTACCTTGTTCTTTATTAAGTCTTTGAAATTCATACATGGTACATACATAGTGGGTCGGGGTTGCATTTAATTATACACAAATTATGACATATATATATATATGTTTTTTTTATCTATAAATAAGTAATTAGTATATATTGGATCTCATTTAAAATATATTTATTTTGACCAATGTTTCAAGAGGCTATAAAAAAGAGAGGCGAATAGCATATTGTAATATTGGTGAAATAAATATATTTTAGTTTAGATCCACAATATATGCTAATTACTCATATATATATTTATAGTATATTCATTGTTGTGTAACCACGGCGCGACCCTGAACGCCGGACACGTGGCGCGACTAACACACGCCCGCTATCTTAACTAGCAAGGCTCACGATTTTGAATTTTTTTTTATTTTAAATATATATATTTTTAATTTTAATTAAATTTAAACTCTCTCTGTGAGTCATCGAACAACAGAGTTCGGCGAACAATTGCACTTTGACCACGGACCAACTTTCTTGCTTGCTCTCTTTATTTTTTTATTATTATTTTTTTTTTTTGGGACTTAAGTTCCATTTTTTTGGGTGATCGGAAAATGAAGACGGCCCGACCCGCACCGACCGACCCTACAGAGGACCGACCCGAGACCAACCATATCAGACGCTTAAACACGGGACGAATATAAAAAAATAAACGGGATCCTTTATAAAAAGAATCATGCAACACAAGGTAACCAATGGTTGGTCGTTGAAAACAGCGCACGATATACCCGAGGCAGGACACATGGGGGTAGCAAAGACGGTCCACCGTATTAAGCAACGCTTTTACTGGAAAGGTCTTGAAGAAGACGTGCGAAAATACGTTCGGTCGTGCAAAGTATGCCAGGCCTTCAAACCCACAGCCCCGCTAGAACCGTTACCACCGGTAACAGACATTTGGGAACGAGTGGGAATAGACCACCAAGGTCCTTTCAAAAAATCAGCAGAAGGCTACGAACACATCTCTACGATCGTAGACTATTTTAGCAAATACGCACTCGCAATCCCGGTAATAGACGCTAAGGCGGAAACCACATGCAACGCACACTCTTAGACAATCGGTTCTACGTTTTTGGTACTCCGAAATGCATAATATCCGATCAAGGTAAATCGTTCGATTCGAGTACATTTAGAGACTTTACACGATTGTACGGTATTAAAAAATGTTATGGCTTCCGTGGCACACCCGCAAACAAATGGCTTATGCGAAAAACTCAACGGCATCATAAAAAAACGGCATCAGAGTTTATCTCGAGGACGACCATGCCGAATGGCCGAGATTCGTAAAGACGGCGACTTTTGCGTATAATTCCTCCATTCAGTCATCGACACAGGTGACACCGCATAAGTTGATATTTGGCGTAGAACTGAAGACGACCCTAGACGTAGAACTACCAACTGTCGACGAGCCAGTAAAAACATACGACGAATACGTGACCAACCGCATCTTGGAAAACGAGAGACTAAAAAAAATCGCCGCTGAAAACTACAGAGACCGGACAATGATGACAAAATGTCAGCATGACATTGCGAACCGTGACCGCTTCCGGAAGTTTGAAGTGGGCGATCTGGTACTACTGAAGTCGTCTCGCAGGAAACCAGGGAAAACGGAGAAATTCCTCCCGAAATACGTAGGACCGTACGTAATAACGGATCGAATCAAGGAAACGACGTATAAGCTCCAACCCGCCAATAACGAACGTAATGTTAATACACGCCGAAGAAATACGTTGGCACACGTGTCTCGCCTAAAGGAGTTTGTTTCGAGAGACGGTGGTATCCCAGAGGACCGGGACAGCCCTTAAGGGGGGGGAGGGGGGAGGTGTTGTGTAACCACGGCGCGACCCTGAACGCCGGACACGTGGGCGCGACTAACACACGCCCGCTATCTTAACTAGCAAGGCTTACGATTTTGAATTTTTTTTTTTATTAAACTTTTTTTTTATTATTTTAAATAATTATAAACTCTCTCTGTGAGTCATCGAACAACAGAGTTCGGCGATAAATTGCACTTTGACCACGGACCAACTTTCTTGCTTGCTCTCTTTATTTTTTTATTTTATTTTATTTTTTTGGGGACTTAAGTTCCATTTTTCGGATGAACGGAAAATAAAGACGGCCCGACCCGCACCGACCGACCCTACAGAGGACCGAACCGGGTGCCAAGAAGCTACAGACAAGATGCATCCCCGGACCAGCCCCAACCCTGGCACCAATAAAAAGTTACATCCCTTAGTACGGCCCTGTGACTTCCAGGCTCCCACACAACAATATACAAGCTATTTTGAACTTTGTATTTTCTCTCTCTATATATATAAATGTATTTTTTTAAGTTAAAGTGAAAATTGGTAAACCAACTAATTTATTGAGATTATTACTAAGACAAATAGAGCTAGTGGATACCTAATTGGATTAACCGGGAAAACATGGGGACTGGACAGTAAAAGAAGAATAGAACTCTATAAGACACTGTTTCGAAGTTCACTAACTTATGGTTCCACGATCTGGTACAACTTTATACCCAAAAAAGTCAAAGATAAATTAAACTCTCTGCAGTACAAAATTTTGAAGCACAGTACACAGGTTTATAATTCAACATCTTCAAACTGTACTCATATTGTTGCTAGAACACCAAAGCTCACGGATTTTATTGAAACAAATATACTAAAAATGAATATTGGATACAAAAAATCAGATCCAACTAAAAGAAAAATGATATCTAATTTTATAAACCAGAAATTTGAGGAATACTATGGAGGTGCCAATGATAATTTCAAGGGATTCTTTGATACTTCAAGAATTCCTAACTATGTTCAACCCAACTTCTATAACGTTCAATTTTTTACTGGACATGGTGACTTCAACACATATTTGTTTAGAATTGGCAAAAGACCAATACATCAAGTTTAATAGATTCTGCAGGATGTATATTTTGAGGCGAAAGCGTTGACTGTACATATTTCAAGCTACTACTTATAATTGCTATATGTAAAATTTGACATTGAACGTTTAATTTTAATGATTTCCAATGTTCAATTGTATTAATTGTATATAATTTAAAATATACACGCAATTATCCAAATTGTGGATATGGCGTGTCTCTCCCAACTGTTAAATAAAATAAAATAAACTAATTTATTTTAGCCAATATTTACAATTTTACTAAAATAATTATATAAGGCCGAATTAAAAAAAAATAATGATTAGAAAGTTTATCTCTACTTATTAAGATTTTTCAAGGTCAGAATTATTGCAGGTATTAAGATGTAAATCTTTTTATTTATTTATTTATTACAAAACGCACGCTATATCCTATGTGAATACTTGCGTGTAAATGTTTAAACTATTTCATATACATAGTTTTTAAATATATATACAAATTATTTCTAGTTTTAATAAAAGAGTGAAAATTAAATTTACATTTTAGAGCAATAGCTATACAAAAAAATAAAGTTTATTTACACGCATATTATCAAAAATGTTTAATATATTGTTAGAATTATGACCACTAAATTAATTGTATAAATATAGAATATATTTTAAAATAATAATAAAAAACTATGATAATTAAAACTAGAATTTTCAATTCATTAAGGTAATTTAGGTCCACGGCATTTGAGATAGAGTCTGTAAAATTTGTTATATTTTCTATATTCTTCTTTACTGGAAACCATTTGGTTTAAACTAGAACTGTTCATTTGACATTGTACTCTCAAATCTGCAACAAGCGGGCACCGGATTACATATGCTCTGGGTTGTGAGAAGATATAAATCCTTCGTTCATCAGTAATTCATTTTCAGCCTATACTTGAGTTTGACTCATTTACTTCTATATAGGAGGGATATATATCAAAGTACCTTGATTCTATACAATGTTAGAGTAGTTCGGCTTTTTTTGTATTTATCAATATATCTATACATAAATCAGTATGCCTAATCATAAAAGCTAATATTTTCCTTAAGTTAAACCAGAAAAAGATGGTATACCAAAGCCTCCTTGAAATTAATTAACGAATGAATTAGTTAGCAAAGCAAACCTCTGCTAATCGATATATATTGTAAAAACTAGGGTATTCTTATACCAGTTTGTTTACTAGAACTTTGATTAAGATTAATGACACCTTCTAATGAAAACACAGTGTTGCCAAGTTGTCTCATTTTTGTTCACAGATTTATATTATTTGCGATCATAGAGCATCTAATGACATGATTAATTATGTGCTAAACATATGAGAACATATTTTGTTCGTGAATTTATTTTATAATATTTTCATACTTAAAATATTTACATTTCATGGCATTTTATTTTTTCTTCTAAATATTTGGCAATTATTACAATGTGTACCTTTATCTATTATATTCTGGTAACAATATATAATATATAGTATAATTATAAATATATATATATATATATATTAAAAATAAAAGGCATATCCTGACCGTGCTCACATAAGCATCTCTAGATGGCAGCGCGCCATCTAGTGACACAAAAATAAACTAAACGTTTATTTAACTTGTTCCGAGATATTTCGCCAACCCAATATCTTGATAAATCAAGAAAAGCCAACCACGAACGCGTTTCGGGCTGTTGGCCCTCTTCAGCGTGGTGCATAAATCAATAAATAGGTATTTAAGGTTTAGTTTGCATAAATACGCTTTTCATATAAAAGCCCGAAACGCGTTCGTGGTTGACTTTTCTTGATTTATCAAGAAATTGGGTTGGCCAAATATCTCGAAACAAGTTAAATAAACGTTGTGTTTATTTTTGTTTCACTAGATGGCGCTCTGACATCTAGAGATGCTCATGTGAGCATGGTCAGGATATGCCTTTTTTATTTTTAATATCAACACCTGATCTTTTTTAATATATTTTTAAAATTATTTTTTCAAATATGAATCTACATATGAATTTTTAAAAGTTAAATTATGTTTTAAACATTCAAATTATCATTACATTTATTCAAACGGAAATTTCATAATGAAACTATTTATATTTTTCAAATTTAAATTGTTCTCAATATTCAGAATAAAGTTTTTGTATGCAATAGAAATTATAGAATGAACATTCTTTTAGAATCAAATATTTTATTGTAGCTTGGAACATATTATGTAATATAATACTTTTTAAGTATTATACGAATAATTTGAATTCTTATATTATAGTAATTATAATTGATATTCCCTTCTGATCTTCTTTTTTTCTCGTTTTTTGAAAAGGATCTGGTCTCCGATTTCCCTTGTCTTTCTCTAACTTGAGTATTTTCATTTATTCTATAGCTTTCCATACAGCCCATCATTCCAATACTTGAAATTTTCTACACTTCTTTTCTTTTTTAAATAAAGGTGCATCATGGATATTGCGCCTATTTTTATGAATAACTTCTAATACTGTATATAATATGTATTTAAAAAAAATAGTTTTTTTAATCAAATATTAAATATTTGAAGGTTATATGATTGTATATGAAACGTGAATTTTTAAAATAATTTTGGTGTAATATTTTAATCATCAAATGTATGCTAATATATTATTTATATACATTTTTGTAATCAAAACTCCCTTCTATATCGATAAATAAAATATATGAAACACATAAGAAATGGAAACTATTTTTGACTCGTATAATTCATTTTAAAATAAATTTAAAAAAAAATTCTACTGCCCTTACTGCAATGATAAATTAATAGGAGGGCCTGCCTCCCTTGTGGTTTCGCCAGTTTAATGTCCATATACAGATCTATAGTTCATTCGAAATGCCTTTTCCAAGAGTTTAGCTTCAGTATCGGCATAAAAGCAAAATAGCCCAAGACAATAATATTACAGTGGTATGGTAGATTAAACTGGCTAAGCCGTTGGGAGGGTTCACCATTGATGAGCCAGGCACTTCCATTATTAAATCAATGCAATAAGGGCAGTAGAAAATCATTCAATTAAAAAAAATACATACGGGTCAAAAATAGTTTCAATATTCTTAACAGATGGCGCTTTACCGCATCATGTTGAAAAAAGACCCAATTTGTTATTTGCGGAAGAGAAATATTCTAAGCATATTAAATATTTAAAATTATTTGTATTTCTATTGTCCTAAAGCTTATGTGTGTTCATAGTTCATTCAAAACAAATTTTCCAAGAGGTTAGATTCAGTATCACTATAAAAGCAAAACTGCCCAATGCAATATACCAGCGGTATGGCAGATTAGAGACTGACGAAACCGCTGAGAGGTTTACCACTGATGAGCCAGGCCCTTACCTAAAAACATATATTATAATTTATTTGCACATTCATATATATTAAAATTAATAAAATGAATTGCATATGTATATTATATTCATATAAATCAGACATGAAAATTATTTTCTTTATTGAGAATAAGAGAAGATATTATATGGTAAAAACTCTCTAGATATAAAATATATCCCTTTCTACGAGACAAAGTTTTATTTAACCTTGGTTATTTAAATGTGATATTTATACACCTTATATATTGTGTGAAGTATAAAATAAATATATTTTAGATTGGAAACTATATATTTTTTTTCAAACCATGCCCATAAGGCTCTATACCATCTAAATAAAAACTTGTATAAATAGAACTTAATCCCATATAGAATAACAAAGCATTTTGTGTTTCACATATAATGAAGCTATTTTATTTACCAAATACATATTTTATAGACTGATTAATAATAGAATGACAAATCTTTTTTTTTTTAATATATAATAAAAATGTATAAAATATTATATTTAAAAGTTAAAATATATGTTTAATTTAATTTATAGAGAAAAATGTTAGATTTAAACAGATTTGTTGTTGAATCGTTGGTTGCCATGGAGATATTCGTTTGCTTTTTTATTGCCTACAAATACAGACGATTTTTAAACTTGTTTTTAAAACGATTTTGTTTTCCATTCAGAGAGAGAGAGAGCAATTGTTTTATTATTTAGAGATTTAATAAAGTTATATGTAATATATTTTTCTGTTTATATATTTATAAAATTAATGGTGTTAATTCTATTGTTTACAAATTGTTTGATGTAAATTCTAATAATAAATATTTTGAAATATACCTTTTGATTTTATAATGAACATTTTTATTTCAATTAGAGCCTTTTTTGCATTTTTGTGTGAATATATACTTGCACAATTAATAAAAAATAGATACTTAACAATAGTACTCCAAAGCAAAATAGAAACGTGTCAGGGTTTAATAACTTTATATATTTTAATAAAAAAACATTAAACTTTAAAACATTTCAAAGTATAATATGAACTTTTTAATGTTTTGAACCACATTTATTTTTAAAAATAACAATCATAATTTCCCAAAAAGCATAATGGAATTAAATGAAAACAGTTTTACAGCTACGTCCAGGCCTATCGGTAGGAATCGTTAGGCCCAGAAAAAGCTTAAAAAAGAACAAATAGAAATTAATCCAAAGCCTTTGTGGTAGGTAGATATATTAAATTGACAGAGAAAATATTTTTTATCGAATAATAACCTGCTCCCTATATGTGTTGACACTGCTTTGATAATTCTGATATTCCTTTTTATTACTATGATGAGTGTCTTTAGATGCTTGTGTGATTATACGTACTACTTGTGAGATGTATAGAAGGAAAACCAGGAAAAGAAAGGCCAAGAATAGAGTTCATAAGCAATTTTGAGAGAAGACCCTACGATACCATCAAAAGACTAGCCGTAGAAAGAACAGGAATACTGTCAGCCACCAACTAATGGCTGGTTGAGAGGGATATATATATATATTATATATAAAAAATGACATTTCTGTTGATTTTTAGATCATGTTAAGGATTATTGTAATGCAGTTATTTGCTGGTTCTTTTTAGGACTAAATGGTATTGGTGATGCAGTCGTGGCTAAAATCTTGAAAGTATAATAACAAAAATGGTTTTGATCAGAGATTGTTTTATTTGAGCTAAAGTAATATATAAGAACATAATTTGATTAAAGTACTGCCTGGCTTAAGGCGTAAGAATGAAAAAATGAAAAGCTTATTTACATAATGTACAAATGTTTTGAGCTGACCAACGGGGAAGAACAACAATGAGTATTTATAGGGAAAGCTTGACCTCTGGCGGTCGATTTAAACAGAGTATTTGGATCTATGAAATATATATATTTTTTTAAATAGAATAATATTTTAATATAACATATACATATCCGAATATGAATCTTTTTGTTCGGAATATATATATACAACAATACACAAAAGCCTTTCACTAAGACATTTCTTCTAATATGAAGGAAATGCGACACAGCTATGTTAATGATGGTCATATAAACACGCGGGATCGATTAGGGTATCTGTTCTCGAGCTATTTACCCGATATTTTTTACAGAAGAATATAAAATGAGCAAAACATAAAGCAGACGCTGGTTTCGACGGGAACACAATGCCGACTACCACTACATTCACGCGCGCCCTCTTCCTTCTTAAAAGAGTATACAGATGTTTTGGCAATATGTGTCAATTACTTTAAAGTTCTTCTTTCAAATATTATATAACTTTGAAATTCAATTTCTTATGGTTTTACCTATTATAAGTTTCTCTCAAAATTATGATATGTACACTACAAAGAAACAGAGGCAATTTAATTCACATTTTGTTATTTCGGTTGTCTTCAATAAGATCACTGTGTATTAAATATCTTTAAGAGTTATTGTCTGAATTCAGATATACATGCTAAGCAGCACTTTATTCCTAGACTAATTGGCCATTAAGGTAGGGTCTTCTAGTCCCATCGAGAGGCCGCACTAAGCAGACTGATTATAATGCACCGTGGCAATGAACCAAGCAAGCAGTAAGCCACCAGAGCTGCAACACAAGTGAGTATCCCCGGGTCAGGGAAGAAAATGGTTCTAAAAAAAAGCTTGACAGGGTGAATAAATTTAAAAGTGGAAAAAATAATATACATGCTAAAAGGTACAACTTCCTTAAGTTCTGTCCATGAGTGTATACAGTGCGGTTCGAAGTCGTGGCGGTTGTACCGGGCGCCGCAAAGTGACATATAATCAAAATGATATCAAAATAATATTTTTGAAAGAGAAATGTTAGCTGAGAGGAAACATAGATTGGATGGGGGGGAACCGCAAGAAATCTCGTGACAGGTGCATACAACCTTCAGGGCGGCCCTGTATTTAAGCATGTTAAGTTGTATTGCATAACTTTATATGGTGGTGGGGGTGTCTTGTCCATGGAATATATTTATATATATTATGATTTAATGATTAAACACACACACTATAATTATCTTACACGAATAGGCTTAATTAAGAGCTAATGTTTAAAAACTAGCCGTTTTGTACAATAAATGAAGTAATTTTCAAGTGTTTTTCGTAACTTATTTTTTATTAAACTACATTTTGCCATATTATGTTGGTCTTTATATCAAAATTATTTATCTCAATCATCAATTTTAAGAATTTTCATTTATAAAATTACTTAAATAACTTTGTTATCATCCACTAAATAAATTAAATTTTTTGAATTTTGAAGATAAAGCAATCCATAAATAAATTTAAACAAAAATACATATATTAAATTAAAATATCATTTATTTTTACCAATATTTCAGTTGGCTGAACGCCAACCTTTATCAAGGTATTATAACATTTAATTGAATAACATTAAAAATGTTATAATACCTTGATAACGGTTGGCGTTCAGCCAACTGAAATATTGGTAAAATTAAATGATATTTTGATCCAATATATGCCTTTTTATTTGAATATTATGAATTATAATTTATATACATATTTAATCTATAAGAGTGTTTATAAATATTTATAATGAGTTATAGGAAAGAGTATATATATATATAGCAATGCCTGCTAATAAATGATTGCAACTTTGTAAAGAACTTTCAATTGTCGGCTGATTTCCTAATCAGTTTTTCCTCTCAACCGCTAAGCCTTTTCTATTTTCCCGCCTTTCCCTTAGATCTTCTGCTATTTATTTCTCGCAGCTCCTTTTCCCTCCTTTTAAACGAAATTCTGGATTTTTCACACCCACCCATTCACTTCCAAAATCTATTGATATTAAAATACTCTTTGTATTTTTGTCAATTAATACTAAAAATGTGTTTATTAGCAAATATATATGGTTAAAACTATATACGACTCATTTTTAGTATCTAAGATGTATTTTATTTAGAAAAAGGCATCTCCTGATCGTGCAACTGAAATTTTCTGATGGCTCGCGCCATCTGTCGGAATAAATATCAACTATTCGTTGATTTTCATTTTTATTTTTCCAGAATTAGACAAATACCCATTATTGAATAATCAAGAAAAGCTAACCACGTACGCGTTTCGGGCTGTTGGCCCTCGTCAGCGTGGTGCAAGCTGTATCTGAACGACCAAAAAAAAAAACTGTTCATTCAGGCATCTTAAAATGAATTGCGTGAAAACACCAAACAATGTAAAAAAAAAAAAAGTAAACAAATGAAATTGCACTTTATTCACCTGATTCCAGTAAAATTTCTTTTTTTTTAACTATTTTTTTTCACATAGGATATCTTTATTCATACCACCTTTTTTAACGCCTTAATTTCCTTATAAGGTAATACTTAATAGGCTCTATAGTCAAAACATAGTTTTTTAAAATTTATATTGCAAAGAATATTTTCAAAATACACACCTCTCTTTACTTTTTCATTATTATAGTATTTATTTAAGACTCCTCACACACACACATATATCATTTACACTACAATAAAACATTTTAACATATAAAAATATGAAAATTCGAAACTATTATAGACGCGTATGATTCTTTTAAAAATTAAACAATTTCTACTTCCTTTACTGCAATGGAAAAATTAATTGGAGGGCCTGGCCAATCAGTGATGAACCTTCCCAGCGGTTTCGCCAGTTTAATTTAAACTTAAAATTTTATTTTTGAAAAACCGCTTGGAGAGTTCACCACTGATGAGCCAAGCCCTTCCATTATTTTTTTAATTGCAGTAAGTTCAGTAGAAATTGTTTAAATTTTTAAAAGAATCATACGCGTCTATAATAGTTTCGAATTTTCATAACAGATGGCGCGCTAATGGATCATAATTTAAAAATATATTACAAATATTAATTATTTTATATAAGTTATTAATTATGGTGTTACAATAAAAGATATAATTCAAAAAATAACATTATAATTGTTATAGAAAGAGAGAAGACAAGCCTTAAATAAAATTATCACATGATAAAACTTCTTTGTCTAAAAATAAATTTTGATATATACTTATATTTAATATTTGTAAGGTATATTTAATATTTATATTAAAAAATCATTTTTTTTTTAAATTTCATCTAGGAATTTTACACAAGCAATTTTTAAATTCATAGAAATTTTAAAAAGCTATTTTATGCATCATTGGGTTACCTTAAGATTAATTCTTAAATAGTTTTTTTTATAAATTTCTCTCTAAAAACTTTGTTCAAACTTTAAAAAATAAAAAAGAGAGTAAATCTTTCTTGTGAATTTTTAAAAGGCCGTCTAATTTTCTTGTCAAGAATGTGGTTTTTATTGATTTTTTTAAAGCTATAAATTAAAACCTAGATTTTTTACTGAAAAATGATACACGAGTGAGATGATTCATATCCTAAAATTAGCTAACTGAGTAAATAAAATATCTTTATAATCATTTATGTGAAAATTATATTTCCTCCAAAATAAATTTTACCTCTTCATTTATTATTTATAAATAACACAAGAAATGCTTTTAAATTCTAATTTAATCTATTGAACGAAGCACACACACAACTAAAAATATATAGAAATCATTTATATTATCATATTAATATAACCAAGAGAAACATTTATAACTTATTAAAATATATATATTTAGAGTTTCATTTATTTTCATTAAGCTTCAAAATAATTCTACAAGTGTTGACCTTTATATATGCACAAAATAAAATATGTCTCTATTAAAATTTCAACAAGGTCCTTATTAAATATAACAATATATGTCCCTAAACAATCAAAAGGTATATATATTCTCATTCACGAAACTAAAACATGTACTTATCAAAATCAAAATTACCTAATGATCCCAATAAAATATAAGGTTTATATAGGTTCATATATAATGATTTCTACCATAAAAATTTAAAGATATATATATCGAAATATTTCCTTTTTGTGTGTAAAATATTTGTAAAATAAATTACTATTTTATTAAAACCTATTCAATTTTCATTTATATCGCCAAGTCTAAAAAATGATTTATATAAACTAATATATCCTATTTGTATTTATAAATATATTGGAATAAGCAGCCATTTATTTCTATATAGAGGGCTGTAGAATTTTCTATTTTGTGGCTTTGTATTATTTCTTTTGATATATTTCCCGATCAAATTATTTCTTCTGTCAAACTTCCATTACGTTCTAAATTGATAGCAAAAGAACTATCATATCAACTATAAATCTTTCCTCTGAATGAAAGGTAATAGCATAAAACAGTATATAGAAATTACTTATTAGAATTTGATATTTAGATTTATTTGAAAATTCTCTTTCTCTCTCAGCTTTAAAATTATAATTCCAAGTGTTATTCTATCAATTAATTAATGTAATATATATGGAGGAAAGAAGTGCAATCCAGAAGTTAGCATATGACAAATAACGAGGCGTATTTCAGATGTAACCGTATTTTTCTTTTTAACATAAGAACCCATGATCAAATCCAAAATATGCCATATTATTGGTCATATACAACATATTCAATTTATAAAATTTATATTCAAACCTATATCATATTTTATGATATAATTTAAACTATTTATATCAATATTTATTTCTTTGACAAATAGAACGCTTCCTACTGTCCTTACTACAATTGATTAGCATCAGTAGCTATTCCGCGGTTTCGGCAGTTTAATCAACCATATCGCTGTAATATATTTATTACATAATATTGTATAGAGTTTTTTATGCTTATTTATCGTGCAATTGAAAATATTTCTTGGTTAAGGTTTACACAAAACTCTACGGACATAAAGTTTTGGGAACAAATGTGTATAAATAGTTGTTTCGAACAATGATCTTCTGCAAAAAAAAAATCACAGAAAGCCAATTAGGCCTTTTTAAAAATATAACGCAATATGAATAACAGAGTATTTGGCCCGTTCTACCTAAGGATCTAGTACCACAGTCAGTCCCCTGAGTCTTAATGAAGAGTATCAATCTAGAAAGAAAAAAGGGCATCTCCTTATCGTGCAACTAAAAGTCGCTGATGGCTAGCGCCATTTATCGGTATAAATATCAACTATTCGTCGATTTTTAATTATTCCAGAATTGGCCAAATATCCAAGAATCAAGATGGGTATTTGGCCAATTCTGGAATAATTAAAAATTGACACAATAGTTTATATTTATTTTCCGATAGATGGCGCAAGCCATCAGCAAACTTTTAGTTGCACGATAAGGAGATGCTCTTTATTCTTTCTTAATTTATGCACCTTAATCCCAGTACAATTTCACATTTGTACCATTTTTTCACTGTATCAATCTAATAATATTTTTTTTTAACCATACATTAACAATTCCACATTTATATGCGCGTTTGATGATGCACATTTAAAGCTTATATAATAAACATATAAATATTTTTAAATCAAGGTTCAGTTGGTATTTCATCTGATAGATGGCAGTGAGGCATCAGCTATATTCAGCTAAATGATCAGGAAGTACCTCTTTCCTTAATTTAGCACCCTGATCCACTTTGTCTCTGATTTCAACTCTTCAACCTAACTAGGGGGATAACTCTGATATCTTATTAGCTATTATAAGAAATTCGAACTGTTTTTGACGCGCATGATTATTTTAAAAATAAATCATTTTTTTCTACTGTAATAATGGGAGGGCCTGGCTCTCATCAATGGTGAACCTTCCCAGTGGTTTCGCCAGTTTTATCTACCATACCGCTGTAATATTGCATTTTTCGGGTTTCCTTTTATAGTGATCCTAATGCTAGACTCTTGGAATGAGTATTTTAGAAGAACTATGGACATAAGCTTTGAAGACAGTAGAAATACATATAATAATAAATACATAATTAGCTATTATAAAGTAAGGTTATTTGAATATTATATTTATTTAATAATTTTATAATCATTCACACAACCAATTTAGGCACCCAAATATATACCCCGTTAGATTTAAAATTAACTACACTCAACAAATTATTTTAAAATGTTAAATATTTTACTTTATAAACATTAATAATATGTTTATTTTTAATGTTTAAACACAATATAAATACCTAGAAATATATTATTTTCATTTATATATTTCTTATATTTTATTGATTAAATCCGAAATATTTATTAATATAACATATTTTATAAAGCTATACAAACAGTTTAACCGCATAAGTTTCTTTTTTATTTATGAAAAATCATTTTTAATTTCAAAGAGAAATATTTAATATTTCTAACTTTTGGATGACGTATGAAAAGGTTGAATATATGAAGAGTGATGGTCTATATATGAATGGATGACGTATGGAAGGGTGAAAAATATGAAGAGTAATGGCGAACGGAAAAATAAAAGTGTCCAGGAGCGGGAATCGAACCCACAACCTTCTGCTTACCGGGTTGTGGGTTCGATTCCCGCTCCTGGACACTTTTATTTTTCCGTTCGCCATTACTCTTCATATTTTTCACCCTTCCATACGTCATCCATTCATATATAGACCATCACTCTTCATATATTCAACCTTTTCATACGTCATCCAAAAGTTAGAAATATTAAATATTTCTCTTTGAAATTAAAAATGATTTTTCATAAATAAAAAAGAAACTTATGCGGTTAAACTGTTTGTATAGCTTTATAATTATACGCCGCAGTCATTTATAAGTATAACATATTTTGTGGTCATATTAATTGAATAGAAATCATGCCCTCCGTACATATGACGGAAAAAAAGGAATATATCTGAACTAAAATACTTTCATGGACAAAACTTAAGGAATTTGTACCTTTTAGTATGTATATCAGAATTCAGACAATGATCTGAAAGATATTTGTATTTGATACACAGTGACCTTTATTGAAGACCCACGAGATAACCAAGTGTGAACAAAATTGCCTCTGTCTCTTTAAAAAAATAGTCGACACCAAAAACCATGTGTGAACAAAATTGTCTATGTTTCAAAGACTTTCCACTTCCTTAAGTTTTGTTAATGAGTATAGTAGAATTGTTTGATATATATTCGTTTCTTTTTGATATATTATTCAAATGTTTACACACAAAAAAAAATAATAATCAAATATTTATTTTCAAAACAAATTATTTATATTGAAAACAAAGATAAATATTTGATATTTTTTCGCATATTAGTAATATCGTAACCGCTAAACTTTGAACATCCAAGACATCATTATGCTCTGTATCTAGAAAATCTTCACAGAATTAAAATAAAAATCCTACCATCTCTCTCATAAATAGGTCGGCTTTTAAAACCGCTGCAAGGGAATGCCGCGTTCTCGCATTGTACCTCTGTTGAATCTGTACAAGAGAGATTGTTTTGGTATTTTTTGGCTTTTATAAAAATTATTTTGATTTGTTGGTTAAACCAAAAGGTTTTAAGCAACAGGTGTTTGGTTTGTTTCTCCTAGGAGCCTAGAGATAGAAACCTGAAATCTTTGATTCCTTCCTCCTTTAAGGCCATGAATAATCGCCCAGAAAATCAAGCCTCAACTCCCAGCCGTCTCTGAGTTGAACCCGTGCATCATCGACATACCTCGTATTTATATAGTTAGATTCGGGGCAGAGTTTACACACCACCCAGAAGTATCTACCTCGGTGGTGGTGATGTCTTGTTCCATGGACCGTCAATACCTGATTTTGTTTCTCCATGGAAAGTTGGGATGTCATTACCCCGTTAGTCAGCTACATTTCAGAGTTCCCTGTAGGCCTTCAAGGTTACCGTAGCGGCTCGGGGTACCGTACTACAGGGTAGTCCCTAACTTGTGCTGCTTCTCCCGCCCGCCACGTAAAAGAGAGGTTGGACTTGTAGGCGGTATCTACTTCGGTGTACTACTCTGTACTTAGGGTGACGATCCGATCCGTAGTGGTCCTATAAGGTGGTTTCCTACTCTAGAACTCTACGGACCCCTATTCCACTTCTCTGACAGAAATAAGGCGATCAGACTTGCCCGGGTTCGTACAAACCATCGACCGCAGGCGATTGTCCGGATGGTCCCGGTCATGTACGGTGCTCTTAGCCCGGCCAGGGCCCTACCGAATGGTCCATTCTTGCAGCTACGTGACCCGGGAAACCTATTATTTCAACTAGAAAACTTGATAATATTTAAAAATATTTTACTATATATCTAACTAATATATAAACGATAAAAACATCTGCTTTAAACGTTTTAATTTGGATACGATGTTTTTGGCATATGATTGATCTATGAATTCAGAAAGATACTTTTTTCATGATCCGACTCAATAATAAAACGCTGTTCAGGAAGGACAAGGATGCTCAAGAAACATTATACAAGGAACAGGATCGAATGTGCAAGAAATCTGAAATGTAAATGGAATTCCCTTAGAAACCTTTAAAATGCCAAAATGTGTCAAATTCTAAAGAATTTAACAGCTGCAATTTCACGGAGGATATCTTTGATGTCTTAGCGTAGATATTGATCTATTGGATCGTTGTATAATTATTCGTTATTTGCCCCTCAACCTTTCGCTTTGAAATATTTCTTGATATTTCAAATGAGAATAATCGTTTTTTCTCTCAGATAATGAAAATGCTTACCAAATTTCGTATCCATCTTGGTCTTATTATGCTCTATCACTTCGGTAAATGTTGAAATGCGGCAGTCATATAAAATTATCAATGAAATTCTTGGTTCAGCAAATGCCAAGTTGAAATCGGATGATATAAACCTCGAAGATGAAGAAGGTAGAGGTCAACCATCAAATTTCGACGAACAGATATCTTTGCCAGCCGTGGAAGAAGACAAAAGCTTGATAAAAAGAATGTTGGCCGAAGACTCCAATGTGGACGATTCAACCATCGGTCGTCGCCTCAAATGGTAAATATACTCAAGATATTTTGTTGAGAAAACCCCGGGAATAATTATGTACCGACCTAATAACGACATATATTAAGGTGTGATATGCGTGCTTCCGTGCGTGATAATTGCAAATAACTCAAGATTCAGTTAGCATATTCAGATGCGATTTAGGATATAGAATATCAAACATAGGATGGTACAACACAATCTATGAATCCAATCTAAAACTTCAGTGGATATTTGCCAACTAATATTGTTTTAGCGAATATTAATTATTATTGTATAAACATTATTATATAGAGCATTAGCCCGCGTCTACTTTGAACTGATCGCATATATTGAGCTTTATCTAAGAGAATAAAAATGGAGGACACTACAATATTATATTCTACTTATGATTTCTTGTACAATTCTTTATAGAGGCTGTGAGAGTTCCACAATCTGAAATTGGACTGTGTTTGAGAAGGTGTAGTATATTTGTATTTAATTATGGATTGCTCTATTTTCAAAATTATATTGTTATGTGAAAAAATGAAATAATAAAAATAATATAAAAGGTCAGATGTTGGTATTAAAGTCAAAAAAAGGTCAAATCAACGAATAGGCTAAACAACATTTAGTTGATTTCTGTTCCACTAGATTGCGTTCTGCCATCTAAAAAGCGCATGTGACCGTGGCCAGGATATGCCTTCTTTGATTTTAATATATTGTTATATATTCATATGTAATATATTCATATAGTATATTCATATAGAACACACACTAAATTGTGATTGGGGAATAAAAATTATATATAAAAAGGTGCGATGACATCTAAACCTGATTTTAAAATGCATACTATTTTTCGTATATAATCTGTTTAAACGTTGTGTGTGACTCTTTAAGATTTTTATTTTTTTTTCATACCTAAAACATCGTTTTAACTCTTAATTAAATTATATATATTTCAAATAAAGTCAAATTGACATCTTTAAACACATATATTCATGTAAATTCTTAAATATTTTGGTGAAAATACAAAATAACTATGTTGTTATAAATCTCTTCTGTAAACTAATTAAATCTTTTGTTTAGAATCTATTCACCAGACGAACTCTAATTAAGCCAAAGCATAATTAGGGTAAATTTAATGCGTAACATAATAATGATTCTGCATTGTACTTGTAAAAAAATGAAGATTTATTCTCATTAAATTCCTTACTTGAAGTCTTTGTCTCTAAAAGGAATTGGCATAGGAAGTAATTTGTAAATAAATTAAATTACAACCAAACGATTATTTTTGTTTACCTCTTTTAACATAATAAGACATTTATTTAAATATGTGAATAAATAGTACAAAGTGTGAGGTTTTACTGTGATCAGTTGTATAAACTAAGAAAAAGGCATCTCCTGAACGGAAAATAAAAGTTGATTATGGTTTGCGCCATCTGTCGGAATAAATATCAAATAAGCGTTGATTTTTTAATTATTACAGAATTGGCCAAATATCTTTTCTTGATTAATAAAAAAAAAGCTAACGTACGTGTTTCGGTCTGTTGGCCCTCATCAGCGTGATGCAAACTATACCTCAACAACTAAAAAATCTGATCTTTGGTGAATCCTGATTTTTTACTATTTTTCCTCATAATTTGGCGTTTTCACGCCCCTACGAATTTAAATACCCGTTTTAAACGCTTATCTAGTTGGCCCCAAAGAACAGCTATTTTAGGGATCCTGGCTCATCACTGGAAAACCTTCCAAGACCATCCAATAATTTATAATCGCAGAGAAATAACAGTCGGGATATATTTTAGTTGGAATGCGATAAAGGTCACGCGTGCGCTGAATGTTTTCAATTCTCATTTATAAAATAGCAATGGAATGGAAATTCCATGGAATTTTAAATGCCATGTGGAATCTTTAAATATATGTTACAACTTATTTTTATTTAATTTTTATTTATTACAATCACAAGCCGCAGTGTATTATATTGTATTATAGGTTACTTTATGTATCATTTACGAACGGAAAAATACGTCCAGGGTAGCCTAGTGGACATGGCATCTGCCCGGTAAGCGGAGCATTGTGGGTTCGATTCCCATCCCTGGACACCTTTATTTTTCCGTTCATCATTACTCTTTATAATTCACCCTTTCATACCTCATCCAAAAAGGATAGAAATAGTCGAAATTTCACCTTGAAATAAAATTTTAATTTATCGTTGAAAAGAGACTCATGCGGTGTAGCTTCAAGTGTCATTTATTATATTCATTAATAATATTTTTTTCTCTTAAATAAATATTCAATATTTTAATAATGGGTATTTTTTATAATATTTATTTCGATTAAATATTAAGGAAAACTAAGTAAATGTTTCAGATATATCGCTAATTAAATTATCAAAAAGCTGCTCTTCTATAGCGGGGGTTCTAGGAATTTTAATTTATTTTCTATAAAAAGCCATTAAATATTCATTTCCTTAAAAAAACATGGTGTCATCTTCAATACAAACTTTAATCTTTTTTCTTAATTAATTAAAGGAGAAATTATTTTTCCTCCAAATTTAACTACTCATGTTGCTGTAATTTTTTTAATAATCAATGTTGCCAGTCGAATGTTAAATTGTTCACTGAATATTCGATGTGGATCCCTCTCTTTATTTTATTTTGTATATATTGATAGCGCAACTCTTCTGATATTTTAATTGCTATAATCAATTTATTTACGGGGGGCGGTGGAAGGATGGTCTAAACCGTTGGTTTTCAACCGCTACGACCCGGGTTCGATTCCCGCATTGGGCTTTTTTTTTTCTGATTCAATAAAAAAAAAAGGCTCCAACGGCCTCTGATTCTTGAAAAAGTCTAACCCCACCAGCAATTGCAAGTAAACAAACGGGGCTCTGGAACATTTGTAAGCGCAAAGTCGAACTGCTTTAACATGAGTAGACATGTGGTGCACTTATAGTGAAAACAATTGCCTACTTCTATCCACCATGATTATCATGGCCCGTAACACGTGTACTAGGGATAATCAAAAATAAATAGATTACCAAATTGGATATTTATGAAAAATATATTATTGAATATATATAATCTAAAATATAGAATAGACTAGTTTATATTTTTCAACCAAATGATAACAACAGACTGGGAGGTTTCATCACTAATGAGCCGGGCCATCAACTAATTGCCTCGAATTATTAAGAACAGTAGTGAATTGCTCTGAATAGTACAATTCCCCGACATACTGAGGGCGCTATGTATTTTGTGTATAAAATATGTTCGTGTGATAAATTAGAAAAAAAGGCCAGGTGTGTGTTGATATTAAAACCAAAAAAGGCATAATCTAACCGCTTACATGAGCAGTTACGTAAAACATTTCCTTAAATACCTATTTTTTCATTTCTCAAGAAGCCTCTAGGTCTATATTTTGGTCTTAGAGGTACAGCCTGCACCACGCTGACGAGGACCAACAGCCCGAAACACGTACGTTGTTGATTTTCTTGATTTACCAATTCATCAAGAAAATTGGTTGCCATAATATCACGGAGCAATTCCAATCAACGTTTAGTTTATTTTTTTGTTCACTAAATAGCGTTCTGCCATCTAAAAATGCTCATTTGAGCGGTCAGGAAATGGTTTTATGTGCATGAATATGTTTATATGCAGCCTATACTTTCATGAGATTAAGTCACCAACATTGTGCTTGTTCCAGGAGGCCATCCTATCTCCAAGAGAGCTGTTTTCTACATCGCCAATGAAACTGGTAAGTTTTTCATTCATTTATTCATCTACAGATGTATCGTGATCAGATGTTCACTTTACCTTTCTAGATATCTGTAGCATATCTGATACAAAGCAAGAGGGACAAGCACCGATTATGTCCTCCCAAAAGAACAACAGTCTTTGATTTCCAGACTTAAGTCTGGTCATCTATAGACAATGACTTTCAGAATGGTTGCAAGGTTTTCCCACTCTGTACTAAGTGGAATTCTCAACCTGCAACCCCAAAACACATTATTGACTGTATTGATTCATCCATTGATGAGCTCTACTCATCCCCAGCCGACACCATCAAAAGTCTCAAGGTTTACAAGCTTGATTACCTAATATGATTGAGTGGAGATAAGAAAAAAGAAGAAAATATCTGTGAAATACATACCATGGTATATAGAAAATAAATTAAAATAATCATCAAAATATTCTGTCGCATTTATGTTTCTCCTTAATATTTAATTTTAATTACATTTTTAACAATTACTTCGGAATTATGTGTAAAAAATACACGATTATCCATTCTATACATAATGGAGATCTAGGAGGTATAAAAGATATTTGTTCTCAACTTTCTCAATCCTGGCCTATGGAGTTCTGTGGGTGATGGGCTGTTGTAGATTTAAGATTAGGTTGACAATACATAGCACGCACTGTCTGTTGATGATAGAATTATTTAACCTATTTCCTTCCGATATTTACAGGACTAATTTCTACAATTATTGGACAGAAGACAAAAAATAATGGTCATTGCGAAATTTCTATATAATTACAGAGATATATTTTCATAGTTGAAATAGACAAGATAACCAAGAATAAACCTTTAAATGCAGACAATATAAATAGAATGAACAGTGCAATAGTTGTGAAATTTCGAAACTATTATAGACGTGTATGATTCTTTTAAAAAATTAAACAATTTCTACTTCCTTACGCGTCTATAATAGTTTCTAATTTTCATAACAGATGGCGCACTAATGTACCATGCAAAAGTTGTATTGATCTAGTGAATTAAATAATGGCGATATTGCTGGGAATTCATTACTGATGAGTCAAGCTATCCCAATATTTTTTTAATCTTCAGTTCACCAAAAGTATAAATTCTTTCTATATTATTTAAATAAATCCCGCAAGGAATAAGTCCATTCTCAAAATAAACTCTACACACAACTTTGGGATCACTCGTTTATTTATGGGGGAAAAAAGAAACTAGAACATAAATGCATAAAACAAATAAAATAAATAACAGTG
This sequence comes from Cordylochernes scorpioides, assembly GCA_030710605.1. Classification (NCBI taxonomy): domain Eukaryota; kingdom Metazoa; phylum Arthropoda; class Arachnida; order Pseudoscorpiones; family Chernetidae; genus Cordylochernes; species Cordylochernes scorpioides. The sequence continues at coordinate 44,783,282 of CP092869.1, read as the reverse complement.
TGATAAAATTATTTTAAAATAATCATATGACCGTTTAAATTTATCAATGCAAAGATAGGTTTTGCCATTTATCGGAATGCGTTTTTTTTTTTTAAATTGTTGAATTGGGGTCAATTATCTGCAACTTTTCCTGATTGAAAACTAAATTTATAAAATTTTCGTTTTTAATCCCAATATGAGGTTTTAATATCCCTTTTATTTAAATGCATGTGTGGTCAGGTGACACATAGGAAAGGAGAAGTGGAATAATAGAAAAAAGGCAGCGTCGTTTAGTTTTTGTCCACTAGGGGGAAATTGATGTTTTGTTTGGCCGCTTTCAGCTGACTTGGTGGTTTTCTCTTGATTGCTTTCCCTGAGGAACCCATTTTATTCCCAGCCTTCTTTGTCGTGTTTTTATAGATATGTAGGATTCTTGAAGGGTCTTTTCGATCTAAAACATGTGAAATGTATAAATATAGGTGATATATAAGTTTTACATTCGTCATTTTGATGCAGAACTATTGAATAACTAGCTTTATTATACGCCGCAGTGTTTTATGTATATATATATGTCATAATATATGCTCTTCCAGGAATAATAAAACAAACCTACAGTCAACCCAGAGAGAGACAGCAGTTAAAGTCCAGTCATTTGAAACACCAGCGACATTCCAGGGGGCGACCACAGGGGCGTTACTTGGAACCTCAGGACTAATTAAGACAGTTGGTGATTTTTTGTGTTCGAAACGAACGGTCGGCCGCTCAGCGGCGGCCGGGCCCAGCTCTCTCCATCTCTCTCTGGTTGTCTAGGATTTCTCTACCAAATTGTGGTGTGATTATTTCTCTTTCCCCACATTATTATTATATTGCCACATTGAAAGTCGACAGGATAAGACCTGGCCGGGAAGCAAATCCCTCATACACCAGAGTATGAAGAAAAAAGAAGCAACACCACGATGATCGGACAAACCCACAACCAAGTTTCACAAGACTCAACGACCTACTCTACTGTAGCCGCTTCTCTTCGAGCTCTCACCCTCCGTCTCGACCAACTTTTGAACCGTGATCCCGAAGAACTAATCACATACGACGGTGATGAACCTGCCGCACACTTCTCCCAGCACTAGATCTGGTCAAGAACGATCACCGCGCCAGAGCAGGACACCTTCCATCATCATGGACAAGACTCCGCCATATCCCTGAGACTACTGTGGCGGACAACACTGTCCCGTACAATATCAGCAGAAATAACCCTCCCTCAATGAACTTAATGAATCTACTTGCGCCCTCAACCAGCATAACCTGTGAGTGTAATTGTTTCCACTCCTACCATTCATTCTGCAAAAAAGTCATTCCTTGTAAACTCTGATGCCAATATTTTCTATAATTAGTTTAGTTCAATTTATTCTCTTCACGCCTATTAACAATGATTTTATTCTTAATACTATTTATCTAGATATTTGTAACCCATTAAATTTGTACCTTACCAATCGAATTAATAATAGACATTTTAATGAAATATTTTTATTTTAAAGTCACACACCCCTTAAAAATGGACTTCTACCTAGTCATACTTTACGATTTTTAAGATTAACAATATATTTTCATAATCAAGTTATCTATAAAAATGGTTTTCCACTACCTAACCATTTGTACCACTTTGTATATGACCTTCTCCTAATTGCAAGCACGGCTCACTAAAAATAATTTCTTGCCCTAACCGACTTATAATTCTCTCTGTTAGCTCAGGCGTCGAAGAATTCCAACCACCACGTGAGCCTTGCTTACAACCAACCTTTAGCGACCTTTATTAATATCCCCCTGAATGTCCCACTCATCCTTACAACTTGTCAACCTTCTACCTGCTTATGCCCTTCATTTATTATAATATATTTTGTAGTTTCTCTCTAGCATATCCACCGACCCACACCATTTGTTCGCACTTGAACAATCTGCATCGAGCGGCACAGTTCGCTCCTTCTTCTCGCGCCACACGTTCGCCACACGGACCCTGTCTTCAAATCTATGTTTGTCCCTTGTCCAAACCAGCACGATAAAACCTACTTCCGATATTTCCCACGGATGTACGTTAAACATCGTCGCTGATTTTGTCCGGTCCGTCATTATTTCGCGCAGACATGGGTTTTACGTTCAACCCACCGCGAAATCATCGCCTCGCACAAGCTCCCACGACGGTTCAAACACCTCGTGTCCGAGCAGCTTGTCACCTGTAAAGGACAACGCCGTCCTCGTTCCAATTTTTGGCACTGTGCGTGCATACCTTCCTCCAATTAGTTAAAACTACTAAAGTCTCATAGTATCGAAATAATTAAGGTGGAAAGGTCCAAAGCAAGTTTCCCCTCGCTCTGTTCGCCTATATTCTACCTTTGTATCTCGAACTATTTTATCTTCTCAATTTAACTATAAGTCCATGCGACTTCCTCACCTATACACGGGACCTCCCCTCGGACTCGCTACACGAGTAACTGCATAGATAAGGTAGAATTGCCCAAAGCAAGTTTCCCCTCGCTCTGTTCGCCAAATTCTAACATTGTATGTAGTTCTAAATTTACCTCAGTTCTGAGCTCACGCAATTTCACCCTTAATCTAATTTCTCGTACTCTACATCTATAGCATAGAAAACCCATGCCAAGTCTTCCCCTTGCCATGTCCGCCTGAAAACATATCTCAAACTGTAGAGTTCCCCAGTCTTAATGGCTCAATATTTTCATCGTATGTATGCGACTCTTCTTCTCCTTGTTGACACCTCTCAATAACATTTCCCTTATAATACATTAGTTGTCATTGTATATAGCCTTTTATAACTTTGAAATTATCAAAAATTCCCTTAAATATCAAACTCTCCGGTGTTGTGAAACTGCTTGTAAATAATATTTACTTGTGTACTATACAATATTTTATTTACATAAAACTATGTCACCATAACCTTAAATAATTTCAACTATAAAATTATTTTCTTTATTCCTGGCTTCACCAGCTTTAAGTATACTCAAACCATGTTCAGCCTTCTTCAACGGGGGCCATATGTCATAATATATGCTCTTCCAGGAATAATAAAACAAACCTACAGTCAACCCAGAGAGAGACAGCAGTTAAAGTCCAGTCATTTGAAACACCAGCGACATTCCAGGGGGCGACCACAGGGGCGTTACTTGGAACCTCAGGACTAATTAAGACAGTTGGTGATTTTTTGTGTTCGAAACGAACGGTCGGGCCGCTCAGCGGCGGCCGGGCCCAGCTCTCTCCATCTCTCTCTGGTTGTCTAGGATTTCTCTACCAAATTGTGGTGTGATTATTTCTCTTTCCCCACATTATTATTATATTGCCACATATATATGATGAGGTGTCCTGTCGACTCTCGCTATAGCTGTGATAACCGAGGGTCAAACCTGTAGTGACCGAGAGGGATAGTCAGGGCGTGGAGAGTTTTCCAGTACCTCTCTGCACCTTGGAGGACCTTTAACAATTCTCACAGAGTACAGGCAGTCGTGGTCGAGGCAGAGTGTAAAGCTTGGGAATGTCCACACACAAAAACCGAAGAGACACAGTTGTAGTAGGAAAGTTCCGTGAACAGATAGGAGTCGAGCTAAGAGCAAGATGGAGACAGAAGAGTTCTTACTGTTCTACATGGCGATGAGGTGGACCTGGGTACAACCGACGAGGGCTCACGCTGATGGTGAAGTGACTATATTTTCGGCTAGGGCAGAGGCCTTATATATCTTCACCGAGTGAGGAGGCATGCGGGAATTTGGACTTTGAACGGGTGCAAAGGGCATGGGGCGTCTGCGGTATTCTACACCCAATGACCTTGATGGAACGACCTGCCAAATTCCTTTTTAGGGTTGTTGGATTTCTCTCTCGATTTTAGACGTTTTTGAACTTCTTCTCAATCTTGCTTTAACTCAGCTCTTAATCTATTACATAGTTTTATTTATTCATCCTCGGTTTGTACACAGTACATTACATATGGTGATAGAATGACACATGTCAATCAGGCGTATAATTATTTATAGATGTGTTTCTATATACAACATGACAATCTTGTTATAAGTATTATACAATATAAGGTTGTTGGTTTAAATTACCATATATATACACTTGGTTTAATTCTGACATAAAAATCGGCCCTGACACTACACCAGCTTCAACACCTTTTTGGCCAATTCGACCGTAACTCGTGGTTACAATTTTTAAAACTCATTTATATTATTATTAAAATATACAAGTATCAGAGTAATCAATTCTCTCATCGTTTGCTTTTGTGAATGGAATGCTTTTACGTAATATACGTAAAATACGTAACTAATATGACTGAAATTTTAGCAGTATGTATAGTAGAATCTGGAAAAACTTATATTGAATATTTCAGGTTTCTATCCCGAATTTGAGTTGCAAATTTGCTCTTTCGCTCGCAAGCAGCGCCTCTAGCGGTGAAGATGGGAGGTAATATCAGATGACCTAATGTACATGTAAAACGTGTTTTAACGGGACATAGAAAAAAATATGGAAGAGATATTTGTCGCATATTTAGCCAATAAAAATTGAAATTGACAGGTTCTGGGCAAAAATAGTTTTTTTTTTGTCAGAAAATGATTATGACAATATTGCTGTATCATATTTGATTATCAGATACAAAATTATATCCGGAAAAATTCCAAAAAGCAGAGGCCACGGGTGAAGCCAGTTCATTTTTAGTATGCAGGAACAAAATTCTAACAGAAAAACATTAATTCGAGCAGAAGACACAAAGCCAGATCATCTCTTTATAAAAATATCGCTTCTCAGACACAAAGTTTGGAGCGGGACGTTTCACATGCCCGAGTGGCAGACGATCATTCTACCACTGAACCAAAAGCAAACGGTGACAGAATTAAGAAAGAATTGTGCATGACGCTGATAACTGTATATTTATATATAATTGAATGTCTGTCTGTGTATACTCTATAGATTCAAAAACCATACATCCAATCCCCGTGAAATTTTGGGATATTATTAGGTATATCCCCTTCCCTAAGGTTTTTGAAAAATAATTTCTTGAATATCTTGAATATCCTTAGAGTTATTTCAAGATTTGTAGATTTAACTCGCAAGCAGCGCCCCCATGGCGACGATGTTAAAAAGTTTTTTTTTATCTATAAGTTTTATTATCACTAAGTTTATTATCTTAAAGATTATTTATCAAAAGTAAGATTTTCTACCTATTAATTGCGCACAAGTCGGATTCCCCGCTAGGTGGCCAACCGAAGAGGCAGCAGGTAACTACGGCTCTCGCCAAGTACTATTATTTCTTTTACATTTTATCCCTATTATTAAAAAAAAATTGTGCTAGTTCAGCAATAGAGTATAAATTAGATTTTGAAAATGAATTTAACCATGAATTTACTTTTATTGATTACGTGTGTAAGAGCTTGCTTATTTCCTGATTATGCAAATCTGGACTTTATTGACGACAATGATGCAAATTTCGATAAAGTGGCTGACCTAGATCAAGTGAAAAACATTCATCTCACTCGATACGTTCGTTATGGTAAATCAAATCTGAGAATAATTATACTTTCATTGCTGCTAATTTCGGGTATCGAAAGTAATCCAGGCCCTAAAGCTACTAGATAAACAACGCTAGAAACTTCTATGGAGAAAGATTTAAGAGAATTGATTGTGGCACTTACTGTTAAAATTGACGACTGGGGATCAAAAATAGAATCTAGGCTATCTTCGATTGAACTAGGTATGCAGAAATTCGACTCCCGTGTACAGCAGCTCGAGTCTTCACTAGAAGATACCACGTGTGCTGTTGCATCGAATGCAAAAAAGATTAGCGAATTCGAGAGGCGAGCTGAGTTTTTGGAGATGAAAAACAGAGAGAAGAACCTAGTTTTTTATGGCATTGAAGGCAGTCGTACAGAAACGTCGAACGAATCCTGCGTCAAAATAAAAAGATTATTGAAGGACAATATGCAAATTTACGACGAGATCGATGTTTCCAAGGGCTGGAGGCTATCCAAAAGAGATAAAGCCCCAATTTTGGTCGAGGTTTCCGAACACAGTGAGAGAATGAAGATTTCGAAAAATTCATTCAAACTTAAAGATATAAATGTCTTCGTGAACAAGGATTACTCCCCTAGCATCAGAGAACAACGCAGAATATTGATTTCTAAACGGAAAGAACTCTTAAATAAAGGAATCAATGCAAAACTAAGAGATAACAAACTGATTGTTAATGGCACGGTTTACCAAGCTTCTAATGGTAAAATTACTACCAAGGAGGGTGCCGAACTATAGCAATTGGATAGAAATACACAGAGACTATCAATAGATCATCCAATCTTCCCGCCAAATAGGAAAACCCGAAATACATGCTCAGTTAATCATTGCCACTCAAATTACCCTACAAATAAACCTTTAAAAGCAAAAGGTAATTCCTTAAGGATCATATACTGGAACATGAATGGATTTTTTAGAATTACTTCGGTTTTCTCTCTCTTCGATTACTTGAAATTGTTTGATATTTTTGCTGTAACTGAAACCTGGTGCCACTATTTACTTGACCTAGCTGTAGACGATTTTGAGTTTTACCAATCACCAGCTGTTAAACCTTCGAACCGAGGGAGAAGCTCTGGAGGAATCCTTGTAGGAATTAGAAAGGAAATCCATGGCTTTATCCACAATGTTGAAATTGAGCCTAAATGGATCTCGGTTATATTTAAACTGGCTTCAATAGCAGACTCACCCCTAGTGTGTGCAATTTTTGTTTACTTACTCCCAAGCGAATTACAGCTAGAAAATTTAAAAATTGTTTTGCAATGTTGAAAATAAAATGCAACAAGGATTCGAAATAGTTTTAGGCGGTGATTTAAATATTCGCATTGGCTACTTGGGTGCTTTCCACAACTTGTTCCAGATCCCAGTTCTGCTTTCCGGCTACCGTACCTCCAGAGATCCAACCGTGTCCCCCCTGGCTGAGACTCTTGTCGATTTCCTTGATGATAACTCCCTCACTATACTAAACGGAAGATCTATTAGTGATAAAAACGGATTCTATACTTTTATCTCACATCAGGGGTCTTCAGTTTTGGACTTATTCATGGTTTCTCCTGCACTACTGGAACTTGTTCTTGACCTAAGTATAGAAAGTTTGCCTTACTCCGATCATTTGCCACTTCTTCTAAAACTAAACGGATCAGACAATACAAAAGCGAAAGGCCTACCTATAGAGTATATTCCTGTAAAAAAAATTACCTGGTCAATAAATAAAGCTTCGACATATGAACTTTGTCTCGAAGACCTAAATGCTCTCCAACTACCGGGAGACGCCTCAATAGATCTATGTGCCGACACTCTTACTAGAAAGATACAAACATCAATGGTGAGAGCAGGAATGCTAACAAAAGGAAGAGCGGATAGTTCGCGGTCTAAGCCATGGTTTGACGGAGAATGTTATACAGCTAAAACATATATGAAAAATATTCTTAAGTTATATTTGACTCTCAATACTCCTATTTATAAAGATTTGTTTATTACGAGTAAACGCAAATACTTATCATTGCTCAAATACAACAAGAACAAATACTCTGATTCTGTTCAAGCTGCCCTTAAGAATGTTAGGGACTCTGCCGAATTTTGGAAAATAATTGCGTCCTTTAAGAAACGGAATAGCACAAAAGGAAATATTGACATCTCAGAGTGGGAATCCTTCTATCAGGGTTTATTGTCGCCTCCTCAAAGAATTGTGGCTGATATACCTACTCTACTAATTCCTATTGACCCCGAGCTGGACGCCGAAATTTCACTTTTGGAAATTGCAAGGGAAATCGCTAGCTTAAAAAACAATAAAGCAGCAGGTTACGATAGTATACCAAATGAAGCTATCAAAGCCTTACCTGAGAATGGTTTAATCCTTTTATCTAACTTATTCAATAAAACATTAACTAAATCCCAAGTTCCTTCACAGTGGTCAAAAACTATAATCCAACCAATATTCAAAAATGGTGATCCGAATGCACCGTCAAATTATAGGGGCATTGCCCTTATAAGCAACTTGTCAAAACTTTTTACATCCATATTAAAAAATAGACTAAGTAATTGGATTGAGAAAAGAAAACTCATAGCGGAAAACCAGGCAGGATTCAAAAGGGGTTACTCGTGCCAAGACCATATCTTCACGCTTACATCACTAATTCAAATGACATTAAGCCGCAAAAGAAGGAAACTTTACGCATTTTTTGTTGATCTCAAAAAAGCGTTTGATACAGTTCCACATCTACTATTATGGAGAAAGCTTGCGCTTGTTGGTTTAATTGGGCGATTTATCAAACTTTTACAGAACTACTATGCTAAAATGATGGCAGCGGTCAGATGGAACGGCTCTTTTACAGAATTCATCAAAATACAATCAGGTGTTCTTCAGGGTGAACCTCTTTCACCGTATTTATTTATTATTTTTATTAACGATCTGGTTGCTACACTGGATGATTCTGACCTGCCAGGTATATACTTACCGGGCCATGGAACTATACACCTCCTCCTGTTCGCGGATGATATAGTCCTCTTTGGTGAATCCAAGATAAATCTCCAAATAAATATTAATCTAATAAAAAGATATTTTGAGGAAAATGGTTTAACTCTGAACCAATCCAAGTCTAAAATCGTAGTGTTTCGAAATGGAGGCCGCTTGGCCAGATCTGACGTTTGGTTTTGGGGCCAACAACCCTTGACAGTATCTTCAAAATATACATATCTTGGCTACCCCTTAACTACCAAGAATCCAACTGCTTACGTGGCGCAGCACTTTAAAAGCAAAGCATTGGTTGCTACAAACGCAGTATGGAGAATACTATCGAAGTCAAGAACCAAATCGTTCGGAGCAGTGATGAAATTACTTGACTCCATAGTTTTATCCACTTTGTTATATTCGGCCCCCCTGTGGGCGACAAATCAGATAGGAGTTGTAAACCAGATCCAGGATATTTTCCTACGGCGATTTCTTGACCTTCCCAGATATACTCCGGGCTACATCTTACGAACAGAAACCGGAAGGATGTCCCTTGAATTAAACATTACGAAATTGATTCTAAAGTTCTGGATACGGATTTTAAAAACGGACAGGACAAGATTACCCTATGTTTGCTTGTCCCAGCTCTGGAAAGTTTCAATTGTGGGAAAAGCGGGAAACAACTTTATTCATAACTTGAATAGCATCATTGACTCTAGGGGTTTTTCTTTTCTTAAGAACTGTGAAGATTATATGGTTGTGCGAGGAGAAATGCCTAGAATTATTCAAACCACAGTGGATCAGCTACTCCAATTTGACCGAGCTAAGATACAAAACTCAACTCATTTTATTCACTACCAATCTCTAAGTAGCTCCTTTATGACGGAGGACTACTTACTATCAAACCTCCCTTTGAAAATTGAACGATTTATAGCCCGTCAAAGGATTCTATGGCTACTTTTCCGCGAGGATATCACGGGATTTTGGAACAGCGACCCTTTAAAATGCTACTTCTGCAATGTTGGCATCCAAGACAATTTGGTCCACTATCTATTCCATTGCCCATTCCTACATGAAAAGAGAATGGAAATTCGCGAAATTTCGGAGCTAACTCACTACAATGAACAACATGTATATAAAATCTTTACTGCTCTCCTGCTGGATAAAACATTTGTTTATAAATATTTTAAATTTTTCAAGGCGATTGATAAAATGAGAGAAGAAGTGCTCAACTCCACAGACAACGGCTGATTGCTCCCCCTCCCCTCTAAATTGCTTTTCCACCTCACTCATGTACATATATAACCTTTTAGGGGAATCCCCTTGTAAGACAATAGTGTCTTAATAAAGGTTTTTGTTGTTGTTGTTGTTGTAATTGCGCACAAGTCAAAGTTAGTTTTATCATTTATCTACAACATATATATTCGGAGAATAGATAAAATGATGATTTTGTAATGTAGAAAATTAGGAAAGACAAAATTCAGGATGACACGGCAATTTATTTGAGACAAGAATAATGATGCAATTCCAAGGCAAGATACTATTCCTTTAACTTCCAATTACCGAGGGAACCAATTAATATTGATTTTATTCAACTTATCGAGTATTTTTCAAAGGACCGGGGAAAAAAATTTCACTTTATCGAGAGATTCAAATTTACGAGTTTCAAATTATCAAAATATATATAATATTTTTTTTTATAAGTTTATAGAGAATTGTTTTAATAAATGTTCGTTAGACAAACCTTTATTCGGGTAAAACCCGGGCCAAGCCGGGTACATCCGCTAGTAGTATATATACATCAGAGTCATCAACAATCAATTCTGTCATCGTTTTCTTTGTGAATGGAATAAATACCCAAATATGGCCATTTCTTATATGCATCGGTGGTTCAGTGGTAGAATGCTCGCCTGCGACTCGGGCGGCCCGGGTTCGATTTCCGGCCGATGCATTTTTTTTTTTACAATTTTTAAAACTCATTTATATTATTATCCCTATATATATAAGTCAGCGTATGTATGTATATTTGTCAACTATACACGTCCACAATACGTAACTAATCTGACTGAAATTTAACAGTATATAAAGTAGAATCTGGAAAAACTATTAGTGAAAATTTCAGGTCTCTATCCCGAATATCCGTCGTGTTATTTGCAAATTTGCTCTTTCGCTCGCGCCTCTAGCGAAAATGGGGGTTAATACCAGCTGACCTAATGTACATGTAAAGTTTGGAGCGGGACGTTTCACAAGAGTGACATCCACGGCGCCAATTTATAATTATAACGAATAGTATTTGAATAAAAACATTTAATCGGGTAAAACCCGAGCGTTGCCCGGGTCATTCGGCTAGTAGATTATAGCTACAAGAAAATAAGACCTAATCCAAATAAATCAATAGTGTGTGACGTTTCGGTTAGGTTAGCCTTGTTACCGAAACGTCACATGCTCTTAATTTATTTAGATTAGTCTTATTTTCTTGTATCTCTCTAGGTTAAAAAAAAAATTATTTAAGAGTGGAATTTAGGAATTATTCTTACATTAGACTTATTTATACTTTGTATTATAGAGATCTGTGACGCTTGATCTTCTTATTCTGTGATGGAAATTTCAGCGACTTTAAAATAGTCATATTTTTTACATCGACACTTTTTTTTTATTTAATTATTCCTGAAAATAATCGTCGTATTTATGACAAGCTAATTCTATAATATATAATAAAAGGTGTATCTCTATTTAATAGTGCATCATTTTTTAAGTATCTTTATAGGGAAAGGTGCATCTTATCTCATATGACTTGAAGGTATTATATTAATAGATAGACATTTTTTCGTTTAGATTTAGATACATTTTATAAATTAATATTTCTATTGATGTGAAGCTGCGTGTAATACGTTGCAAATATTTGATGAGTTTCAATTTTACAAATATTTCACACAATCTCTTTTGATTCAATTTGAAGTTTTCCAAGTATATAGAGAATCGTCTAGCTGATGATCCAGAAGTGTAACCCAACAATTTTCCAAGTTGATTGCTCGTGAACAGTTTTCTAATTCTACTTTCTTTCTTTTTGATGCTATTTGTTCGAGATTGTCTACGTAAAATGTGTAATTTATAAAATAAAAAATATTTAATAAACTATACACACGCGATATGACATTCTATTTATATATCAATATTATTTATTTGAGTAAAAATACAATCTATTGAATATATTTATATGAAAAGGGGGTACCTTGTGAAATAAAAAAAAAATTGATTGTTTTTTCACAGATCCAGGTACGCCCCTTTTTATATAAATGATTTATTTTGTCAGTTATATATCTAACTATATCTGAAATATAATACATTATATTAATATACTTACATATTTCTTTTTTTTCGATATTTTTTTCATTTTTTAAATAGAAAATGTTCGACCTGAACACTGACGTAGTCAGCTTAATTTATAAAAATAATTTATAAATTCCTTATCCCAGTCTTCTGTAAATTTACTTTCTATTCTAATTGATTCTCTCTTTGCACTCAACTTTCTCATACATATATTTACCTAAGCGCAACTTCTCATCTCGCACCTGAATGTTTCTGATTATTTTCTGCAATCTATCGAAATATTTACCAACTATTTGTTGATTATTTTTATTTTTCAGAATTGGCCTTTTTCCCTTTTATTCAAACATTGAGAAAACCTAACCGCGTACGCGTTTCTAGCTATTTAAACATAATTTTACTTATTATTTCATATGTTTATAATATTTATTTTCTAACTTATTTTATACTATACTATACTATTTTATACTTATACATCACTGTACACACACCTTCTGTTTGTTATATCTACTGGTTGAAAGAGAAGGGTAAATTAAAAAGGTTCCCGATAAAATATATTTTGTATACGTTTCGATAAATCATATGAATATATTTTCAATATATTTTTTACTTCAAATATATATAAATATTTTTTTAATATAGACCATTATCAGAACATTTCGTCACTACAGAGCCTGTCAAGATATCATGAAAATGGCGACGCCTGATGAATTACTTTTAAAGTGAGAATTACATATGATATTCATGATTTAAAATAAGACTTGATATCTATATGAGACTGTTATTATGTCTTAAATCGAGAAACGACTGTACCTATATATGTCTTGTAAAGTTTCAAGCCATGAAATCCATGATGCGTTGAGGACTGAGAATGTTCGTATTTAGGTCATGTGAGGAATATTAAGGCTTGATATCTACATGGGACTGTAATTATGTCTTAAACCTAGAAACGACTCTACCTATATATGTCTTGTAAAGTACCAAGCCATGATATCCATATGCGTAGAGGGCTGAGAATGTTCGTATTCAGGTTAGGCCATGGAATTCATGGAGGGTAGAGGGCTGAATTTAGGTCAATAAATATAAAAACTATCTCTTATTTAGAAATTCGACATAAGTATTTTATTTCAAAAAGATTTCTAATAAAACTAGAATTTTTTTAAATGTTCGCCTGAATTTAAATATTTTATAAAGAATAAATAGACGAATAGAGAGTTAATGATTAAGATATATTTAGAAAATGTTTTTTTCTAGCTACTAGATAAAAAATCACAAATTCTTTCACTTCTTAAAAATCTAAATCTTTAGAAAATATGTTTAAAAGCATTCATTAATTAAATCTAAGCAGAAGAATTTATTGGGAGGCTAATAAGAAAATAAATCTTTTGGTCCTAAAAAAGAGAAAGAATTTTAATTGAAAATATTGGAATTGAAATTTAACACCAAAATTTTGTGTGTTTTTTATTTTTTATTTCTAATGGAAATCCTGAGTGATTTTTCATATTATTCCTTTGAAATAAGAATGTATTTTTATTTTTGTGTGAGGAATTTGAAAATGTTAACAAATGAAATATTAATAAAGGAAGCGTACGTTCCATTGTAAGACTCATTGATATATTAATGGCTATAAATGTTTAAACGGGAAAATATTTGTTAAGGATTTTCATTTATATGTATAAACCATGAGTTAGAAGTCAAACTTAATGTAATTTATAATAATATATATACATATTTTCTTTAAAAATAGAGATCCATAAATAGATCTTTAATTAAAAAGACATATATTGGATCAAAATATCATTTATTTAACCAATATTTCAGATGGCCGAACGCCAACCTTCTTCAAGGTTTTATATTAATATGATTAAGATGTTATAATACCTTGAAAAAGGTTGGCATTCAGCCAACTGAAATATTGATAAAATGAAAAGTGGATAAAAATCAATTAAAACGTTGATTTAAATTATTCCACAATATTTGGTGAAGCCATTTTCATGATAAATCAATAGAATCCAACCACGTACGCGTTTCGGACTGTTGGTCCTCGTTATCGTGATGCAGGCTGTATCTCTATGATAAAAAAAGGGCCGGAGCCCGAAACGCCTTGACTCAATATTATTGTTGTTGACTTGCGCCTTCTCAAAATCTGAATTAATATCAACTTATCGTTTTATTATTATTATTATTCCAGAGTATTGAACACAGATAATCTTTCTTTATAAATCAAGAAAAGCCAGAGTCATCAGTGTTTCAGGGTGTTGGCTTTCGTCAACGTGGTGTAGGCTGTACCTCGACGCTCAAAATTGTTGGTACTAGAGGCTTTGTGAATAATTGGGGATTGGGTATTTAAGACTTAAAGGTATTGCTTGTACAACGCTGGCGAAGGAAAACAGTCTGAAATGCATATGTAGTTGGCTTTTCTTGACTTATATAGAAAGGGTATATTTGGCCAATATAGTGGAATAAAATAATCGTCGATTAGTTTATAATTATTCTAATTCGCAATTTACAAATAATAATGATTTATTGACATGTTGTCAAATACATAGGTGCACAGTACGCTGAAATAGTGTAGATTACCATATGAATGCACTCGTACAATAATTATGTACAAGGTGACACCGATACAGAGTACGCTGGGATATCACCAACGCGCATATCTTGGTCGACGGAGTAAACGTAGATAGCAAATTCGCCAACGAGGTGATGACGTGGTTCTCGAAGTCCAACGCAAAGATCCAGGACTGCAGGTCCGGCGGTCGCCTGATGATGGAGAACGTTTCTTGGATAATAAATTGATGGCGCGAATCATCTGCAATTGTACATTTGAGAGATTTTTAATAAAATACTCTGTTGACTCATAGGTAGAAATGTATATTGAAACATCTATCTCGAATTATACTTGGAATAAAACAAGGAGATCATCACAGGTTTTGAAGAATTGTGCTGTCAATTCCTTACATGTGTATAGATATAGAAACACTAAGACTTTACTCTCATAAGACTTCAGAGCCCGGTTGAGTGAGGAGTATTCACCAATGTGTTTTGACTTGAAAGAAACAAAAGATTCTCTTGAGACAAAATAATCATGAATTTGATATCTAGAATTATTTACATATAGACGCAGGTTTTAGTTTTCAAGTTGATTTCTACCTATGTAGACATGTGGAGTATTTGCAATATATGCTGTCACAATCTTCCACCCACTATGATTATCATGGCCTGATATGTGTGTAGACATGTGATGTACTTGCAGTAAGTGCCCACCAAGGTCTGAAAAGCTATATGTTCCATCAAAGAACAATTAAACAAAAGTTCAATGCTTGGGAATCCAACATTGAATTGATGAGGCTGTAGATGATTATATTCCAATACATTCCAACTTCTGCGATGACCAATATTTTTATCTGGTCCTAATGGCATTCCCACTTTGATGGATTTCTTCACGTAAGTTTCTATCGAAGTTTTATATTTGTCAATAGATTCATTTAATAAAACACATTATCGAATCTTGCAAAATTCGATCTCTTTCTCATTAGGAATATTGACAATTATTTCTCACACAGAGAGTCTAAATCACTTACTTCTCTTTCACAACTTCTCTGGAATATTTTCACACTGTTGTTCAGTCCAACCTTGTCGTAAACGAAACTCAAGGAATGAAATCACATAATAAATATAGGATAACACAAATTTTACTAGACCTCTAAATATCAACCCATCCAGGTACGTAATCTATATTATCAGTTTCTGTTCTTTAGCAGGTCCTGTGATATCTCCAGTGATACCATGCTTCCTCTCTTTCTTGAGCTTTTCTCTTCATAGATCCCATTCAGTCCATCATTATAATTTTGCTTCTTTATCTCACCATTTACTCTTTATATATATCTCATCCATTTCTTTTTCCATTTTATGATTGCCTTCCAAAGGCCCTGTTTTTCTCCCATCTTCTCTAAATATCTTCATTCCCGACTTCTTTCGACATTTCAAATGTTCCCCTGCCAAACGCGCAAAATGTTATATATATTTTTGAGTTCGATATTTTTCCTATACTCTCTTTTTTTAATATGGCTACTATTTTTACAAATTTATTTATCAATGTACGAACTATAAGGTAAAAAGAGAATATTTTATAAACTATCAAAAGTAAAAGAATTCGGGGAGTATAATGATAAAAATAAAATTATAACGAAAATTATAAAGAAAAATTTCAATTTATTAAGAGTTTCAAATAACACGAGTTCAAACAACTAAGAGGGAGGGAGAGAAAAAAGTGAAGTAAACAAGAGTTTGAAGTTGGCTGTTTCGGGATATGCATACTATGTTGATACAAGATTATATAAGTGACTTACCGCAAGATTTTAAATTAATAAATTTATTGGGAGCTTTCGGGTTTTTCCCTTTCTCAAACAAGAGTTTGATATCAAAATTCAAGATTTATTATTTTGAACATTTGTACAATTATTCACAAATTTTCATTTTAAAAATTAGTCAGTAATTTTTTGTTGAGTGAGCGACTTCAGTCTATCATTGTCCAATGAATAGTAATGAGAGCTGCGAATATATATATATATATATAAATCGTTACTTGTGTCAGTTCTGAGGCACGTAGAAGCGTAGGGTAGTAAGAGATCTACTCGCTCGGCGTGAGAAATTTGAGCTCTAACGTTGTTTAGTTGGTTCTCGGACTGGTCTGGCTTGAGGAAGTCGCCGGCAACATTTTCCCTCATATTTTAATTTTCAGATAGAATCTTACATATTAATAAAATCAAATAAACAAGAGTTTGGTCAAATTTTGTGATTTATTATTTTAAAGTTTATACAGTTATTCACAAATGTTCATTTGTGGTAAGATACTATTCCTTCAACTTCAAATTACCGAGGGGACCAATTAATATTGATTTTCTTCAACTTATCGAGTATTTTTCATGGGACCGGGAAAACATTTCAAATTATCGAGAGTCGACTGTATGTGAATAGGTATCTTACTATAGCCTTTTGTATTAAAGATTTGCTGACACATTATATTTTCCATATAAAATTACGAAATATAAATTTAATTATGTTCACCTATCAACTAAATATGAAAGGATACGGAATACGTTTTGGTTTATCCCTTTCGAAATTGTTGGTATAATGAGGGTATCGGCTCATCAAATTAACATTGCCACAATTTTGCCTTTAAATAGCTTGAATAATACATTTCTTGATTCCCTATCTGTAAAATAATTTCTTAAAATTGGTTTAGAGTCCGTCGTCCGTAAGAAAGAGAAGTTAGAATATATCTAAACCAAAACATTTTAAAATTGTGTATATAATTTACTTAAAGAACACCATAATAGTAAATTATGTTTTAGTATTGATAAACGGCTTCAGATCTTAGTGAACATTTCACTTTGAAACATGCTTTAAGATCATCGATCGCAGATAGTGCACATTGTTGATAGCGATCACCGGCCTAAAAAATGTCCGGTAACTCCGTCCTCATTTATTCAAGAGATATTATGAATTACAAATGCTGCCTTCAATACATATTTCTTAATTTATCAGTAAACATCTTAGACAAAATTTTGGTCGTTGAGGTACAGCCTGTACCACGCTGACCAGGGCCAATGGCCCGAAACCTGTTCGTGGTTGGCTTTTCTTAATATATATAACATAAAGTTTTAGATGAATGATACCTATTTACAAAGAAGTAGTAGCCCCTTCCTTTAAAATGCATTAAAACCATGCCTTTTCTGAAAAAGGGTTCCCCTTATAGTACATATAAATCCGTGTTATTCTACCTCAGATTGGTCTTCTACTGATTCCCAGTACCACCTAGGTAACTCATGCATTTATGTAATATATCCAAAGTTATTACACTGCAATATTTGATGTATTACACTGTTGTAGAATCCTGTCGACTTAACCGATCTGTGACAATATCGTTGCGGAATTTCTTGTTGTTCGATTTGAATGGTGAGGATTGGTTGAAACGCAGTCGTTTGAGTGGAAGTTGAAGCATACAGTTAGGAATAATCAGGACACGTGATGGGGTTTGAAAATAAAAGGCAACTGGGTTGGAGGAAAGAAAGCTTGAGAAGAGCGGAGCGATTTTGATTGTTAATTATCTGATCACATGGTGGTGATTGTACTTAGCTACGGGATGAGCAGAGGGAGAGAGGTCCAGAGCCGATGTCACCTCGTTGGGAGCGAAGGAGCAACTGTAGGTGTTGTTCCGATGAGAGCGAAAGTGCTACTGACAATTCTTGCTTCTCGATTTAACACCACGAGTTGTCTTCTTTTCCATTGGTCGAAGGATGGAACGTGCCCGTTTTTCTATTGGTTGACCTACTTAGTGGATACTTTCTAATTGGTCCTGCGGCTTTCTTTGATGGAAGATACGTCCGGTCTTGCTCCGGAAATATTGGGCGTCTCTCTACTTTATAACTTCTGGTCACCAGATACGTCCGGCCTTGCCAGGAAGTATTGACTGTACAAGTTATTTATACTTGTGCCCGCTTTTAGCCTGCTTCCTATGTCTTGTTACTACTTTCTTTCCTCCCTCCAGTTACCTGATTCTTTATTAAATCTTTGAAAATCATACATTGTACATGCATAGTGGGTCGGGGGTGCATACAATTATATACAAATTATGACATTTATATATTTCGATAAAGCCATATATTAAAGTGATAGGAATGTAGTTTCATTTTCAAGACCTGATCTCTAAAGTAACTTATGAATACAGACTAGATATTCTTAACAAGTTAATACAATATTTTTAACGGCTTGCTAAATTATATTGCTAGGAGGGTTCGCGCCATTAATGAGTCCGCCTCATTCAACTATCCTTTAATTATACTCATAACAATGTATGTAACAGAAATTCTAGACAAGTATCTCAACATAGTTCCTAATTTTTAATGAAAAGATATGTGGATTACATTTTATATACCTTTCAACCATACGACAATTATTAATTCATTTTTTTGGGGGGAAAAAGCTTTAAAAACATTCATTCATTCTTATTTCTTAATAATTACTATCGGGCTAAAAACACTTGTAAATATGAGAACAAAACCGTATGTTTCTTCCACCCAACATGGTTAAAAATAATGATGTTTTTCTATACTTAAAATAATTAACTCATTTGTTTATTTTAATACATTTGAATATTACTCTGTTTTATAATATGAGAAGACAATTTGCATAATTATTTCTTAATTAAAGAACGTGGGAATATGCACACAAGTGTTCGTTATTTATTGTCCGATAGTTTTAATTAATAAATGAAAACCATTTGAGCGCTCAACTATTAAATTTTCTCTACTATAGAAACCAATGTGTTTATTAAATACGTTTTGGATATACCTTAATTTGCAACAATTCTCACAAACCTGCTAATAGAGAGCACGCCATTTCTAAAGAACAGTTTATAAGAATGCCGACGTATTGGCAACAATAATCTCCAACCTGTCAATAAAGACCACCCCATTTCTAAAGACCAGTTCATAAGAATGCCGACGAATTTGCAACAATTATCACCAACCTGTCAATAAAGACCACCCTATTTCTAAAGAACAGTTTATAAGAATGCCGACGAATTTGCAACAATTATCACCAACCTGTCAATAAAGACCACCCCATTTCTAAAGACCAGTTCATAAGAATGCCGACGAATTTGCAACAATTATCACCAACCTGTCAATAAAGACTATCCCATTTCTAAAGAACAGTTTATAAGAATGCCGACGAATTTGCAACAATTATCACCAACCTGTCAATAAAGACCACCCCATTTCTAAAGACCAGTTCATAAGAATGCCGACGAATTTGCAACAATTATCACCAACCTGTCACTAAAGACCACCCCATTTCTAATGAACAGTTTATAAGAATGCCGACGAATTGGCAACAATTATCACCAACCTGTTAATAAAGACCACCCCATTTCTAAAGACCAGTTCATAAGAATGCCGACGAATTTGCAATAATTATCACCAACCTGTCAATAAAGACCACCCCATTTCTAAAGACCAGTTTAAAAGAATATCGACGAATTTGCAACAATTATCACCAACCTGGCAATAGAGACCACCCCATTTCTAAAGATCAGTTTTTATATATACCATTAAATTTGCAACAATTACCACCAACCTGGCAATAGAGGCCATCCCATTTCTAAAGAACCGTTTATAATATACCGACGAATTTGCAACAATTAGCACCAACCTGGCAATAGAGACCACCCCATTTCTAAAGATCAGTTTTTTTATATGTCTTTAAATTTGCAGCAATTAGCACCAACCTGGCAATAGAGACCGCTCCATTTCTAATGACCAGTTTATAAATATCCGTTGAATTTGCAACAATTAGCACAAACCTGGCAATAGAGACCACCCCATTTCTTTTTTCGTTTGGTTTATAAAATATATTAAATTATTGTAGACCGTGGTTGTAAATAATTTTTGAGGTGTTCAGCTACAACCAATGAAACAATTAAAAAAATTAATTACAAATTGCAATCAAAATAGCAAACCAACTTGCCAACTTTCGCAATTAATAATACTCATGAAAACTGGGATTTTAAAAAAACGTAATTAGTAAAAATAATTTTGAAAGAATCAAGTTTCAACAAATTAGGTTATAATCCGTTTGCACAATTTGTGACCAACCCTATTAAAAATGGCTAAAAAATGACGAAATTAGTGAAAATGAAGTCAAAATAGAAGACGGGGTTAAAATTACTAATTTACTTTGTTGGGTGATCAAATTTAAAGTTGTGAAGGGATTTAATTATCTTTAATGAAATTAGAACTCTTCAATTTGTAATTTCCCCATGATTGCTTTTTTGTAATTTCATAAGTTTACGAGATATTAATGAGGTTTTAAAATTAGAAAAACTTTTTTAAAATATTAATCTAGCGCCTGTGTAAAAACCTTTTATGCCAATTATGGCGAATTTAGGTGTTGTTTATAATCGTGAGAAAATTGCAGGTTTCGAAAAAATTAAAAAATAACATTGAAACCAACAATTTTTATTTTAAACGAAAAATATAAATTATTTTCGGACAATTTCCTTCAACAACTAAATTAAGAACTAAGAAAAAGGCATATCCTGATCGTGCAACTAAAAGTTTCTGATGCCTTGCGCCATCTTTCGGCAAAAATATAAACTAATCGTTTATTTCGTTGATTAATCAAGAATATATGACCACGTACGCGTTTCGGGCTGTTGGCTCTCATCAGCTTGGTGCAAACTGTACTTCAGCTACAAAAAAAAAAAAAGTAACCTTTTAGGCTTCCTGAAAAATCATAAAACGAATATTCGAGGCCATAAATGCGTTAGAACGCCAAAGAAATGTAAAAAATAATACAAAAGTGAAATTGTACTGGGATCAGATCTCTTTCTGAATTTATCCACCTGATCCCAGTACAATTTCACTTTTGTACTATTTTTCTTATTAAATTAAGAACGTTATCTGAGGAAGAGGGCATGCTCGAAATCGTCTGGTATTATGGTTATTATTGTTGTTTAATGTAACTGAGAGAAACACAGAGAATAGTGTTGTGTGAGGTGAGAGGAGTAGGACGGTTTGTTTAAATAAAAGTTTTAAATCTTCAACTTCTACCAGACGCCTGAGCCAGTTTGGTTACTTGCACTTAGAAATTTATTGGGGGTTGGTGGAGGATTGGTTAAAATCGTCACTTCTAATGCCACAACCCGGGATAGAATCCCGCATTGGGCTCTTTTTTTTTCTTAATTTTTTTTTTAAATATCCACCGAATCTTGTAGAAGTCTTAGCTAACCATTGAGTACAAGAAACCAAATAGGGCTCTGGCAAACTTTTAAGTTAAAAAGTCGAACTGCACATAAAGTGCATTTACAGTATAAATGCACCATGATTATCATGGCCACGTGTACTAGGGATATGTACAAACAAATTCGTTATTAACCGATGTATTCTACAACGAAACAAGCGACATTGACCATTTTATTTTACCTAATTTTACCTATCTTATTCAACCTATCACAAGGAGACATGGTACAGGCCATAATTGTCATGGTGGGTAGTTAGCCACGGACTGATCACTGTAAGTACACAACACGTTTACACGTAGAAAAATTCTCGTTAGGTTATCTGCACTTACTGTTGGTGTTTGACTTAGAAAATGTCGGCTACCATTAAAGCAGATTTTTTTCTACAATTTCAGGATTTTATCTCAGTTCGTGATGGCCAAAAATCGTCGGTGTGTACCATTCCTTAACCAACCCTCAACATTGACGGACGCAGTCTGTTATATCGGTAAATTTGTAGCATGTTCCAGGTTGGAATCCCAGAAAACAACATTTTAATAAATCTCCTTTCAATGTTTTTATATAACCCATGTTTTATTAGGTTTAACACTAACTGATCTTCAACCTTAATTCGTTTAACGAGCCATTTCGTTCTAGATATTACCACACAAACACGTGGATACATATAACAATCGTATGCTCACGCTAAAATTCTAGCTGCTCTTTTCCCCTCTCTACGTATAGATAAGAAATAAATTTCATTTTCTTTTTGATACCAATAGCTCTCCAGCTACAATACTCATTTATATTATAAGAAATTTAAACTAAATTGACGCGTATGATTCTTTTTGAATGAGAACAATTTTCTACCGCCCTTATTGCAATAATAAATTAATGTGTAGGCCTGGTTCATCAGTGGTGAACCCTCTCAGTGGTTTCGCCAGGGTTCATCACTGGATGAACCAGGCCTACCCATCAATTTATCATTGAAGTAAGGGCGGTAGAAAATGGTTTTAAATCAAAAAGAATCATACGCGTCAAAATAGTTAAAATTTTCTATAACAGATGGCGCGTTAATGCATCATGCTAACATTTATATTTGTATCTGACTTTTTGTTATCATTTTAACCACAGAATATTAAATTTCGTTACACACACACTCAGAAAATTTATCTCTTGGAATCTCTCTTTTACTTCATGTAAATAAAGTTGATTTGTTTTGATCTAAAAAAAAAATAAAGTATAATTTTTTTACCTTTCTTAATGTTTTACGTGACATTAGTATCAAATAATGTTGGCAAAATATGTGTTAGCATATCGTCTTCTAAATACCTTGAAACGCTAAAAAAGCTTAATTTATAAATATATTGAAGAAATTTTCTATAAATATATACTAGTATATAATAGTAATTAAGATTGTATGGAATGTTTTAAGACGTGATTTGAAACTGTTTTTACATTTTTTAATTTCGTTAAAATACTAATACAACAACAACAAAAAGCTTATTAAGATATTTTGGTATTGTATAAATTCTCCGAGTAGAAGAGGCTATATACAGTAATAATAAAAATAATCAGCAATGTTATTTACAATGTATCAAACAAGGGGAAAGAAGAAAGAGAGCAAACGAGACCTAACAGTTCCTTTTCTTAAAGAACAATAATTAGTTGTATTGACAGAAATTTAGATTAGTACAAGTAGAAATTAAAATACTAGTATAATGTTTACATTAAAAAAATGAAATATAAAAATTTATATAAATAAGAATCAAAATGGTGCCTTGTCAAAGTTGACATACAGAAAAGAAAAGTTAACAATCCATTCCCCTATTGTTCTTTTTTCAGCTATTCATTTCTTCTCTCCCAGCGCCATTTTTATTGTACATTGATATTTGTTATTTTCTTCTTCTGTTTCTTTCCTTCCATCTCTTTCATTCAATTCAATGTCTTGTGGTTGATGGTTTTAAAAAAATCATTTTGATGCTTACGACGTTATTTTTACCGAGCTATATTTTTGTATTATATTTCTTTTATGAGTATTTTTGAGGGTTTCTTTTTTTGTGTGTCTTTATTATCTTGTTATATATTTTATAGGATATTGTATTTCAACATGTTCATATATCAATAACTTAGATCCTTCCCTGCTTTTACACTTTAATTTAATAAATAAGGAATCTATGTTTTTTTCTTCTTTTTTTTTTCTTTTATTTCTTGAGCTTTCGGGCCAACATGCCCTTCAACACGGAGATCCAAAGGATCAAAGAAATAAGAAAAGAAAAAAAAAAAACCTTGATTCCTTATTTATTAAATCAAACTATATCAATAACTATTTTCAGAAAAAGCAACCATTTCTATATTATACATAACTCTTATATACTCAGACTTTAATTCGTTTTTATGATTTCCGTTTAGGAATTGTCTCTCTCCTGCTTTCCAGCGTCATGTGTAGACGATTTCTTTTGTTATATCGCCGTTGCGTGCACAGAGGCAGCGCTATCCCACATTTTGACGAGTTTTCAGAAGGTTGTTGTTGTTGTCGTGTCCAATGAAGAGCCTCAGATGTCTCAATGCATCTCTATCACAGCAGTTTCAATGTCCACCATCTTGGGTGTGTAAAGCTGCTGCTCTGGGTCCATGTCAATTTTCTGCAAGGCTGCGGCCATTTCAGAAAGTTACTTTTGATAGATGTAAAAAGCTGAGAGGATATTTTAAAACAGTTCGGCATTTCGGTTTCAGATAATTGAGGTTATCCGTTGACAGGAGGAAAAGTTCTATATTTCTGATTTATATGTAGTTTGGTGCATTAGCGCGCCATCTTTATTTAGAAATGTACATGTAGATGGCGCGCTATATGTAGAAATGTAAATTTAGATGGCGCTCTACATTCAAAAATGTAAAATATTATAGCGCTAATATTTCTTTTCAGATACAACGAATTTCTATGGTCTTACTTCAGGGATAAAATATATTAGAAAGAACTGGCTCATCAGTTTTAAGCCCTTCCAGATATTATCTACCATACCGCTCTGATATTATAATGGCTTGCTTTTTTTTTTTTTTTGCTTATACGTATACTGCTTAGATATTTATAACCTCGCAGTAAGGGCAGTACAAAATTGCTCTATATGAAACGAAACACATTCACGCTAATCGAATTTACGTTCATAAAAGCAATTTGACACTTTTCATAATTATTCACTATAAATGAACTTGTGAGTTTGTTAAATGGCTTTAATTAGGATTGTCATTTGGAGAGTCCCAACTTCAAGCACCTTATTGTCGAATCTCTCATTTTTTTAGAAATCAGGAAGTTGCTATTCAGGCATTGGGGCACGTGCTCTCTTGATCACTAACCGTCTTTGTCATTGTGAGTGTCACTAAAACGGCGCGACCTATCCCTACACCCACGTATGATGGCCATCTAATGGAGATATTACTGCAACCATTATAAAAGAATCCTTCCAATAATCGAACCTGGTATCTTCCTCTGATCCGTATAATAAGGTATGTTAATGCGATATGTGTTGATATTTGTGCTCAAGTTCTTTTGAATCAGGTAGGCAAACAGATTTAAGGAAATGTGTACGAACAAGCTCGTGATCTAAAAGATAAAGTGTTATTGATGTTTTAAAAGGAACAATACACAGCCAAGATTACTGATTTCTTTTTAAAAATTTGCATTTATTAAAGATAATATATTAATCGGCTGTTACTTCAGTGTATTTATATTTATATGTTGCTTAATTGAGCACGTCTTTTAGGGGATTGGTGAAATTTGTATCTAACATAAATATACTTTATTCTATACAATCTATACACTAATAACACATTAAATGATCACAGAATATTTAAATAAATGAACCAATTGAAGTTAGTTGGAATTTCAATTGATCTATAAAAATAAAGGTTAAATCTTTCGTTAAAATAGACGGAAAACTATATTTATTGACATTCTCCACCGGGTCGTTGACAAAACCACAACAACAACTTTAACGAATTCCAAAATTTTCAATTTACAAAAGCTGGTCCTGTGGGACTTTTTCATCAACTCGAGTCTTCTTGTTTACAGAGACAATCAATAATTCATATATTTATGCATCTAAAAAAAGAAGGTAAAATTATTGTTTTATTTTTAAAACTTCTTTTGAGCAGCTATGTTGAAAACAATTCTAATATAAAGTAGGGTATCACACTTCTCCTGATGTTCCATCCATGTAAAAACTCAGTTCACGGACATCAACACGACTTGTTTTAACTCCTGGCTGTATGTGGTATCTCCTAATTCAATTTCGGATAATTGGAAGTTCGCCAAAATCCCTCTGTGGGGCCAAACCGCTGAGAAAGATTTCCGCTGATGTGCCAAGACCTCTCTCAACATTTTTCTATCATTGCAATAATATCTATAGAAATCACATTTTTTATTATTTATTTTAAATTTAAAGTTTCTAGCACACAATTATGTTTAGAAATATAGTGACATCTATAGACTGAATATAAGCAATAATAAACTTTTTTTAAATTTGATTTTAAAATTTTATTTCTTCCTCCTATAAATTAGACGCAATAATTCAAGAGGCCGAACGTTCTCTCTTTCTAGTATTTCACGAATCAGAGCAATCATCTAGGACGTAATTGCTTGAAACATTCGGTTTCTTGAAATATTTTGCCTTTATTTGGTTCGAAAAATATGAAATTTTCATTAAAGTGAAAACATCAAGCTTTCAGGGGTAAGTATATTTTTTAAATTAAATTCACAATTCTAGTTTCGTGCCCGAAAGCTAGAGAGATTTGTGAATTAAAATATTTTTTTTTTAAAGAAAGGTATCTCAGATAGCCTGATATTTTCATCTTAACATTGATACAAGGGATTATCTTATCGAATTATAAACGTTTCAATCAACTCCTAAATACGCCATGTTATTGTTCACCCACAATTATATTCAGCAAGACGAACGGCTCGGGGAATACCCGAGTTTCTCCTAGATTGAGAACAATTACGATTCCTATAAGTCTTATTAGAGTTCTTTCTCTTGGTAATTATTTTCATAATATTCATATTATTAGTATTGTAATCCTTTTTTATATTTTAGAGATGACAAACGGAAACTCTCTCAGAGATGTCAAAGCTATGTCGAGGAAATGCCCGTGTTTCCCCTGAGTGCGTTTTACCCGAGTGTTTCACAAGAATAATATTTTTAGAGTTCTTAGAAAACTATCTTCATCTTATCTGTTTTCTTGTTTGCAAGATAATAGAATTATTATATGATAGCATTAACTATTTAAAACATATTGTGGTTTAATTTCCCATTCAATACTTTCGTCTGAAGATGGTAACAACGCTGTTACCGAAACGTCACACACTATTTATTTATTTGGATTTGGTCTTATTACCTTGTGTTTATAATCTATAATCCAAATTGTACCTTATCACATTTATCTAATAATGTTTTATTATAATTATAACAGCATTATCATTATTATTTGTTTTAGACTGACGGACATTGTTATTGTTTAAACTATTATGTGACAGGATAAAATTCAACCTTTTGTTAAAAAGTAAAATAATTATTTTTATGAAAGTTACTTATAAAATAGCTAAAAATAGTTAAATACATTTTTAAAATATGTAAATTCCGAGATTCGAGCCCACGTCAGTTAATTTAACATATAAGTTGTACCTCATTCTAACCACTGAGGTCATGTGACAGTAGAGACAATCGGCTGGATAATATCGGCTACAGACAAAAGGATAGGCATGTTAACGCATACAATTCTCTATATGAATATGTAAGAAATTTTAACTATTGAACTAAGTATATGTTGGAGAGTGACTCGCACGTCGGCTGTTGCCATAGCAACGCCAGCTTCCCCCAGACATCACGTGACCTGGCGCCACACCGACCGGCGGCCGTACCTGTATAAAGTTTAGTTTTGCTTTTGTTGTCTGCCACTGCGCTTGCCTTTTTTGACTCTCTTTGTTCCTTGTCATCTTAATATAATATTATTGTTAATTAAACAATACTTTCTGAGATCCAGCCTCTGATTCTCTTACAGTATACTTCCCAAAATTGATATTTTAGCTCATTCTTTATCATCACTAGAAAGTATACGCGTCAAAAAAGTTAAAATTTCTTATAACAGATGGCGCTCTATTGCACCATATTAATATTGGAATATTTTCCTAGAGAGCCATCTCTCCCTTTAATTATGCATCAGAACGATGCATTATGATCATTACTCTAGTAAAAAAACTTTCTAGTGGTGATGAAGAATTAGCTACGACCCCAGTTTGGGCAAATTCAAACAAATTCCAACCCTTCTGAATTTACCAAAACTGGTATTGTGGCTTATTCTTCATTATCACTAGTAAAGGTTTTTACTAGGGTGATGAACATAATGCACTAGCCGAATGACCCGGGCAACGCCCGTGTTTTAATTTAGGCACGTGGACCTGTTGGATCATTAACCCCCGTGTTTTACCCGATTGAATGTTTTTATTCAAATACTATTTGTTACAATTATAAATTGGCGCCTTAAATAAATGCATATATTAGTTAATAACTATAGCCTATGTGCTTTATCTGTCTATGTACTGTTGGCTTCCGTAGGCGTCTCTTACTGGGAAAAAGAAAGAGAGGATTCCATTTAGTTATTAACTAATATATGCATTTATTTAAGGAGCAACCCGCTCCAACACAATAGTTACAAAAACCAAAAAGCGAGTGGGGGGGGGGGGCAAAGTCAAAAACAAAGTGTCTCGCGCAGTGGCGGCGCCATCGTAGCGGACCAATAGGAGAGCGCCATTCCAAAAAAAAAAAAAGCAAACGGTGACAGAGATGAAGAACGCACGCATGACGCTCGTAACTGTATATAGAATAGTTCTGATGCATAATTAAAGGGAGAGATGGCTCTCTAGGTACATGAATATGTTCCTCCCGCAACTTTATGTTATATATATTTAAGGATGGAATTATTTATGAGTTTTAATATATAAATGGATCAGCACGCCATCTGTAGAGTATAACTCAAATTATTTTGCGCGATTCTAAATAGACAAAAATGACTTTCTATTGTCCTTACTGCAATAAAATATAAATTGAAAATGCGATTGATAGTAAAAAATAGAATAAAATGGGGGTGAATCAGTTTAAATTGTAATAAATTATAAATCTACTTATATATTTGCCTTATTCTGTCTGTTTGTCTGTTTGTTTGTCTGAAGCTCACGGATGGGATTTTTCATAACCATCGGTGGTTCTGTGGTAGAATGCTCGCCTGCCACGCGGGCGGCCCGGGT
Source organism: Cordylochernes scorpioides (assembly GCA_030710605.1). Taxonomy (NCBI): domain Eukaryota; kingdom Metazoa; phylum Arthropoda; class Arachnida; order Pseudoscorpiones; family Chernetidae; genus Cordylochernes; species Cordylochernes scorpioides. The sequence goes on along the minus strand of CP092869.1, from coordinate 44,754,383 downwards.
TCGATTCCCGGCCGATACATTTTTTTTTTTTTTACAATTTTTAAAACTCATTTATATATTATACAAGAATGACATCCACGGCGCCAATTTATAATTTAACGAATAGTATTTGAATAAAAGCATTTAATCGGGTAAAACCCGGGCGTTGCCCGGGCCATTCGTCTAGTTTATTAAATAAAATCATACTTTCGAAACCCAAAGAATATTTCAAAACCTGTAAATGCGACTTCGCCATTCTAACCATATATTGATGGTGGCATCTATGATCATATAAGGTCACGGAGTTGATAACATTATTTCTCTAATCTAGGGGAGCTTATATTCTCACCAAGTTCTATCAAAAACTTTCCCATTTTATTTATTTTTTTCTTTTAAAGTAATTTTCCATCATTTTTATATCTCAATTTTTATATTTTATATTTTATAATTACATATTCTTATTTATGATTTTTTTTTTACATTTTAAAATTTGAAATATAATTCAATAAATAACGTATTTTAAATAAATAAATAAAATATTAATTTTTTATAATATATTTTTCATTCGGTAACTTTTGGTTAACTTAATTAACATCATTTGAAATTGGCTATATACAAGGAGAAAGGAGAAAAAAAAAACATACAAAAGAATCTCCCTCAAAATTTCTTTCCCTCTCTTTCCCAGTTCTAAAGATAGTTGTATATTTGGTACAAATAAATTTACTGGCAATGTTTTTTTTTTTTTAATATTATTGTCGCGCATAAGGCCTGAAACTACCTACAACCTCCGCCAATAGATGGCGCTTTCGCCTGTTTCCGATCTGAAACTGGTGTGGGAATTGCCGACTGCTTGGTCCTGTTTCCTGAAGAAAATGTATGTAAATAGATGTTCATATTAAACGATAAGAACTCTTAAAATTTGGTTAAAGGAATAAGCATAAAAAGACCAAGAGGAGCTTCTTTCAAAATTTATTTTTCGCAAGCTTTCGGACTAAACGTCCTTCTACAGGCAAAGGATAGTTGTAAAAACTAACGCATATAAACGATCATTGAGCCATTATAAAGAGGACAATATTTACATACCTATATCTGTAAAACTAACATAATAAAAACTTTATGACTGAGAATTTTGCATGTACAAAAATTGGAGAAATATTGGCCTCATATTCATATTGGCCTCAGGAGGTGGCGTAATGTAAATACTTCAAGTTATATGTAATGTTTAGTATAAATGACAATAAAGGAGGAGTGTTAGAAGTCTCGGTGCCGGTTGCTGTTGTTACTCTCGCCATCGCCACATCGCTGCTGCTACTCTTCTGGTAAATCTCTCGTGTCCCCCCTACCAGTGGTAAGGCCGAGAGATACTGCCAGAGGAAAGGAGTTCCACTTGAGCGGTGGTTCTCGGACGTCTTTGGGTGCTCTGCAGAAGAGAGCAACGGGATCCCGGGTAGGCTATCCACGAAGGAGGAAGCGGCATCGTCGCAAGAACCGGAGGGGTCACGCGCGACAATATTATCAAATATTATCTCTACAGACCTTACTGAAATGATACGAGTTATTGAATAAGAGGGCTTGGCTCATCAGTAGTGAACCCTCTCAGCGGTTGAGATGCCCACTACTGATGAGCCAAACCCTCTCAATCAATAACTCATATCATTGCAGTAAGGTCTGTAGAGATAATATTCGATGATATTATTTAAAAGAAACACATTGCCAGTGAATTTATTTGTACCAAATTTTAACGAGAGATATCAATTAAATTTATAAATAGTTGTATATATATCTACAAAATGTATTTAAATTTTAAAAGTTCTTTTTTTCATATACGAATTCAAGTAGCTATCCGATGCCACCAATTCTTTTCCCCTATAATCTCGAATGTATATCATAAAATTCAAAATGCATTTCAAACGATATTTGTAAAATGAATATTAACGTTAAACACTAAACAGTTCGATTCATAACATATGAATATCCTATTGCTTTCTCAACTAAGCCATTTGACCTTAGTATCATTGATCTTAGAATCCTGGTAGGGCTACCCAAGGCGTGAAGGCTCCTCACGAGGGTGAGTAGGCCACCCCAGCTAAGTCCCAGAAAAGTCTGTGGATCCCACAATAGAATTCCTTTTCCCATGAACGCCCATTGTATGAATGTCGAACCACAACATGATGTTTGGGATGTACAGTGGGCCACAACGTTCTATCGCGAATAAAATGATTTATCAAATCATTGATCAAAAGTATGTAAACAGAATTTGGTATATCGTTTAATATTTAAATTTATTTACAACTATATACAAGTACACTTAGATTATAATCTCTATAAAATATGTAACAAAATGGTTCAAACTGGAGATTATTTTCTGAAAGATCATGAGGTTAAATAAAGAAAAAGACATCTGATCGTTCAATTGAAAGTTACTGATGGCTTGTGCCATCTATCATAATAAATTTCAACTATATTTTGATTATATAGTTATTCTAGATTATTTACCAAGTACCCTCATTTTTGATAAATCAAAAAAAGTCAACCATATGCGTGTTTCAGGCTGTTGGCCCTCCTCAGCGTAGGGGTTGTAATTCAAGACCAAACATGTTTATCTTATTGGCTTTCTGAAGAAAAAAAACAACGTTTAATTGATATTTATTCTGACAGATGGCTTTAGCCATCATCAACCTCTAGTTACGTAATCAAGGAGATGCCATTTCTATTAAAAACAGACTGTTGAAGCTCGAAAGCTTGTTTTTTCCGTCAATGAAGAAATGTCCTCTGATATATTATTTTAAAAAACTACAATCAATATAACTTCTACAATATGTACTTCTAATATGAGCCACAATATGTTCAAATATATTTAATATTTAGCTATTTTTTCTTATCTTAAAGTAATCATTCTTCCTAATGATTCATGACTTACTTTATAAAGTTTTGTTAAATCCCAATACCACAATTTCAGCACAAAAATCTTGTATCTAAAACCAACCTTTAACTTTATTAACATACAATAACGCGATATCCCAAACGCAGGGATATTTGCGTCAATACATTTCTAACATCATAACAAATTGGCTATATACAAGGAGAAAGGTCAAGGAGAAAAAAGACGACATACAAAAGCATTTCCCTCAAAATTTCCTTCTCTCTTTTTACCAGTTCAAAAGATAGTTGTATATATATCCACAAAATTGATTTAAATTTTATATGTTCTTTTCTCATTCCAAAATCATCGTGATTTAAAATATAAAATATATAAACCACCATAAAACACAATTCAATAAAATAATCCCTTGTATCAATATTAAGGTATCAGGTTTCCAGGGATATATAAAAGCCAGACGATAAAAGCCAGACCTCTTGAGCTCTGGGTCTTGATCTCCGGTCTCGATCCCTGAAATGAACTCTTGACTATTTTTGAAGCCTGCAGCGCTTTAGTTGTGCTTGGCGCTGCCTTGGTTCCCTCAAAACGGCGTGCACTAGCCCTCCTCTCCCCCGGGGCGCCCACGGCCTCGCCGTCGCCTCTCCAGCCCTCTCCTTGGCCCTCCTCTGCGGCGGGTTGCTCGGAGACACCTAACTATGAGTTATGCCTTAAAATGCTTACCGAAGCATGTAGAAGGCACAATAATAGTATATTTCCAGGGATAGGTTTCGTGTTTTCGTGTTTTTCTCTTGTAGAAAGGCTTTGGTGCCTCAGAGCTAGAGAGAGAGATTTGTGAATTGAAATTTTAAAAAGAAACCTATCCTGGAAGCGCATGATAGTTTTACCTTAATAAAACAAAATGTACCATGTGCAAATCAATAAAGTATGAAAGAAGTCAAGCGGCTGACAAAGGAAAAGTGGGGGGCGCAGAATCTTAATTCAGGGTATCACAGCTCGATTGAATATTCCCCAAACGATATAATTGGGGGTCGGTGGAAGGATTGTCTAAACCGTTGGTTTTCGACCGCAACGACCCGGGTTCGATTCCCGCATGGGCATTTTTTTTTCCGATTTGAAAAAAAGCGCCAATGGCCCCCGATTCTTGCAAAAGTCCAACTCCACTGAGTGCAAGTAACCAAACGGGGCTCTGGCATATTTGTGAGTGCAAAGTCGAACTGCTTTTCACATGTGTGGACATGTGATGCAATTACAGTTAAAGCAATCGCCAACTTCTACCCACCATGATTATCATGGCCTGTACCACGTGTACTAGGGATAAGCAAACAAAATAAAAAAACGATATAATTGGACAAGACCAAGAATACGTCATTAACGCCTCTATAAAACCTACATCTTTAAGAGATAGAGTTTTACGGTCCGGGGTTAAACGAGTGTCGAACGGTGCCAGCCCGACGAGTCGAGCTTCATTTTCTGTCAGCTTTGACATCTCTTGGAGTCCTCTCTTCTTTACCCTGTGAGCTGTAACACCACATCGCATATAAAATTGGAAATAAGAAATAACGTTCTGTATCTTTATATGAGAAATAAAATCAATAATTACGATTTTTTCTCAAATAAAACAAGCTTCTAACGTCCTTACTGCAATGAAAATATAATGAGAGAAATTGGCTCATCGGTGAGGAACTCTTCCCGTTTCGCCAATTTTATCCATCATGCCGCTTTTAGAGCTCTAATGCTATATTGGACGATTCTCCTCTCCATCAGAATCTTCCTAAACAGTATTAGAGTTCCAAAAGCGGTCTGGTGGATCAAATTGGCGAAACCTCAGGGAAGGTTCCCCACTGATGAGCCAAGCCCTCTCAATATTTTTTCATTGCAATAGGAAAGTAGAAAAGAGAGAGATTTGTTTTATTTTAAAATAAAATTATCTCGTAATTTTTTTGATGATTTTATTTCTTATATAGTAGAACTTGAAACTCTTCCGGTGTGCAACTTAAGAATAAACGTATCATTAAACGGAAGATAAGGATCTTTTATTTGGAAACGTTACGAGCTTTCGGGCAAACGCCCTTCTACAGGTTTGACGAAAAATCAAGGCGAGAGACAGAGCTATATACATGGGGATGATTTACATAGAACACAATTTTTAAAGCTTAGCAGTAAGAATTTTAGTATGGAAGTTAATTTTTAATAAGTAACTATTGTAGTGATATGGTAATAAGTTGTTGTATATAAGATTTTTAATTATGTAAAAAAGGAATAAATTAGTTTGAAACAAAGATATCATAAATTTCGGGAATTTCTATTTTTCTATTTAAGCTTTTAAGTTTGGTGGATACTATGGATTCTAACACTAATCTTTGGTGTAGGTTGGGTATGTTACGGTAATGGATAGTGGGGTGGTTGGTATTAAAAGAGTGGCCAGTGGATGCGACATGCTGATAGATGAGGGAACGTGGGTCGTTGTTATTAATGTTGCGGGTGTGTTCTGACATTCTAATGGCGACGGTTCTACCTGTCTCACCCACAATAATGCAATGAATAAAAATTGAAGAGGTTGGACATGGAACAACTTTCTAGATTAAGACTTCATATTTTGCCCTTTCCTACTTTCCGATAGGCAGAAATGTTTCTATTACTAATCGGACCTTCCATCTAATCATGTTGACGTCAAATCCATCTACAAAAACTAGGAGAAAGTCATGATTGCGACTGGTTCACGTAAGTTGTTCATTTATCTGTAAATCGGGGTAGGTCATCAATGCTGGAAGATATAGGCTGATTCCGTACATAGGTCAGGAATGATGTTCACATATTTTGACAAAAGTTACTTTTACGGCTTACACAAAAATGTGGGTCGGTGGAAGGGTGGTCTGAACCGTTGGTTTTCGACCGCTACGACCCGGGATCGAATCCCGTATTGAGCACTTTTTTATCATTAAAAAATTCTCCAATGGTCCCCAATTCTTGCAAAAGTCCAACTCCAATCAGCGATTGCAAGTAACCAAACGGGGCTCTGACACATTTGTAAGTGCAAAAGTCGAACTGCTTTCCACATGAGTAGACATGTGGTGCACTTACAGTAAAAGCAGTCGCCAACTTCTACCCACCATGATTATCATGGCCTGTACCACGTGTACTAAGGATAATTAAAAAAATATATATATAAAGTACTAAGGCCTAAAGTAAAAGTAATTTAACACACAGAAACGCGCACACTCAAAACCAGTGCTTAACTTTTATTGCAGCGCTGGTAAGGAGCGGACCGGGGTTACATAGGTATTCGAGGAGATCACCAGACACAGACCAAGCACACAGAGAACGCTTTAAGCGGCTCCACACAATAATTCCTGAGCAGAGTCCTCGCATTCCCTTTGAATCCTATTTATGTACAAACATGGCCACATTCGTCCAATGAGAGAATAGACGCGAGAGATTAGTTCGCTTTACAAATAAATAGCAATATTCCACCTTACTGAGAAGTTTAAGAAGTTTATGTTGTCAAATAATTTGACAATTCTGACACACACACACATCAGACCAACCTAGCGCTCATTACGCCAAGATAGCCAATCCGCATATTGAGGCTGTAAGCATCATTATTTATTTAGTTACTCAGGTTCCTGGAGCGTACAGAAGTTGCCGGGAAAGGAAACATTAGTTTTATTAAAAATGGCAACAAAGTCAATGTCTCGCCCGTCATTACATCGAACACTTTCGGTCCTAACTCAAGTCTACTAGAACAACGTCTCAACACAGGATCCAGTATTATTGTCCGCAAAGATGTCGAAGCTGTTGTACAGAAACTAGCGATGAATTCATAGAATGGACTCGACACTGCTCGAATATGAGACGATTTTGAATCTATATGATCTCATGTGATTTTTAGTAGTTTTTACTCTTTAAAATTCATTTTTGTTATTATTTATTTAATGTTAGCACACAGAAATGTTAAACTGTCTTCAAATATTTCCCGAACACTAACGGGGTTGCTCTACTGCTTCCCATGACATTCTACATTTTCTTAATAAATTAATACAACAAACTTCACAGAAACTAAATTTACGCGCGGATATATATCACATTAGCTCCTTAATCAATTTAAATTGACAAATTATTCCCACTCACTAAATAGAGAAAGAGTACAAATATACGTAATAATCCAATTATATTATCAAAGACTAATCAAATACATTGGCCCATTTCACAATAGCAATAAGCGATTGTCATAACGCCTTCTGCCCAGTACTTCACATTTTATTACTACAAACGATTATTATAATAAAAAAAGCTGCGGTGAAATGATCGAGCACATATAATAATAGATCATAAAAAGAGACTATAATAGTCATAGAGAGTATCTGTCTATACAGTCGATAATGTGTTCTAAACCCAATTTACTGCCAGGGGTCTATAAAAAGATATAGTGGTGATAAAAACATGGTCATTGGCGAGAGGTTATTAGAGTTCCTGGGAAATATGCGGGGACGTTGTAAAATGGAAGAAAGCTTTGAAAATGGCTTTGTTCCTCATAATGGCCCGGTGTGGTGGAGAGAAGCAACATTCTTCGAGTTATACACTACAATTGGCATCTTTATTAGAGTAAATATTGGAATGATTCATGTGTTTGGAATTTACCTATGTAATCCCAGTTGTGAATGTTAATTGCGAGTATACGGTCCAGAGTAGCGTGAGATGGATTTCTTAGAGGGACAGGCGACTTTTATCCGCAGGAAAGAAAGCAATAACAGCTCTGTGATGGCCGCTACACTAAGACAATGTGTCTGATTGTCCGATATGATTTGGTAACCTCCTCAGTGATTGTCTCCCCGAACTATGGCTTCCCAGTTAGTTATCGAATGGCGTTGATTATATCCCTGCCGCATCGCCCGTCGCTGGTACCCTTTGTTTATCCCATGTCTATACTTTAATACTAGGCCATGTTAGTTAAAGGGTTGTGACTGTTTGTACTGTAATTACAGTACATGTTTACACTTTAGTACCAAGGCATGGTGGTTAGAGGGTTGTGACTGTTTGTACTGTAATTACAGTACATGTTTACACTTTAGTACCAAGGCATGGTGGTTAGAGGGTTGTGACTGTTTGTACTGTAATTACACTACATGTTTACACTTTAGTACCAAGTCATGGTGGTTAGAGGGTCGTGACTGCTTGTAGTGTAATTATACCACATGTTTACACTTTAGTACCAGGCCATGGTGGGTAAAGGGTTTTTACTGCTTGTACTATAAGTACACTACATGTTTAGACTTTAGTACCAAGTCATGGTGGTTAGAGGGTTATGACTGCTTGTAGTGTAATTATACCACATGTTTACACTTTGGTACCGGGCCATGGTGGGTAGAGGGTTGTGACTGATTGTACTATAAGTACACTACATGTTTACACTTGTACGTTTTTAGGCTCTTTATTTAGACATTATTATTAAACTACATAGCATTCCTCACATAGAAGTATTTACATATGAAAATATCCATAGCTATATACACATAGTGAAGTCAGTTTTACATGAGACAAAGTTTCAGTTTAGCAAGTAATGTTGAATATAGAGGCATTGAGAATATATATTTTTCTACACTTGTAGCACCAGGCCATGGTGTGTAGAGGGTTGTGACTGCTTGTACTGTAATCACACCAAATGTTTACACTTTAGTACCAGGACATAGTGGGTAGAGGGTTGTGACTGCTTGTACTGTAGGTACACCACATGTCTACACATGTAGTACCAAGCAATGATAATCATTGAGAGAAAGTTGCAACTGCTTGTGGTCTAATGTCTCTATATTGTCAAACAAAACGCAATAAAAGTGCCATCTAAATTTCGTTTCACTATATAAATAACGTAAATCCTATTTTATTTCAGAATTTCATATTTTTTATAAATACAAGTACTTGTACATCGACTTGAACTTTCCTTTCACGAAAAAAAAAACGTGAAACTGTAAATCGACGTTTTGAAAATTCAATTTATGCTTTCAAGATGAAATTAAAAGTCGAGTTTTTTTTTCTCAACCAAAAAGTTTCCAATTGGAAAATTAAATTCCTGACATTTCAATTAATACGCAGCAGCATGGTGTGTGAATTATTACAAATGTACGCTCGGCGATTTAATTGGCTCGAAGAATTTCTAAAAACGAAATAAATTAAATTTCCCCATGTTTTCATATCTACCGAAGTAAATTTATTTTTTTATTATTTCAAAGAAAGCAAAAAGAATTCGTTGACGATAACAATTATTGCATTTTATCTCATATTGAAAATAATTTATCTGCTAAGAATTTCTTCCCATATGTATTAAATAATTTATTTCTTAAGTTTACATCCTTTTTGTCTGAATTCATATGAATTAAAACGATATGTAAGATACAGAGATATAAATAAAAAGAAAAAAAAAGGCATATTCTGACTGCTCACGTGAGCCTTTCAGATAACAGAGCTCCATCTAGTGTAACAAAAATAAACTAAACGTTTATTTAACTTTTTTCCGTTATATTTGGCCAATCCAATTTCTTTATAAATCAAGAAAAGTTAACCACGTACGCGTTTCGAGCTGTTGGCCCTCGTCAGCGTGATGCAGGCTGTATCTCTACGACTAAAAATTTGATCCTAAAGATATAAATAAGCGAATATATAAATAATGGAGCCTTAATCCGTTGCCAAAAATAAAAGCCAAGCACGTACGCGTTTCGGGATGTTGGCCCTTGTCAGCGTAGTGCAAGCTGTGTCTCTACGATCAAAAATTTGGTCCGAAAGATATAAATAAGCGAATATATATAAATAATAGAGCCATATCCGTTGCCAAAATGCGATGAGACATTTTGATAATAATTAAGTTCCTATAACACCTCGATGTAATATTGAAATCGAACTATATATTTTCCATTCACCATTACCGAATTAGAATAGCAAGCGTCAGTTCCCTGTATTATAAATAATAATTAATTCTAAAAATTAAAGAGACTTCGGCCAGTATAAATCTTTTTATTTCTTCGACGTTTCGATAACCTGTAAAATATTTCAATATCATCTCAATTTTGCTTAACGTCCTTCTCCACATTAAACGTCGAAATTTGTCCAAACCCCAAGATAATAAAAATATTTACTGGTCGAAGTATCTTTAATTTTAAGAACTATGAATGCCGGCCAGACAGCCTCAATCTTTACGATAAAGAATAATTAAGCCTAATATAAATTTTGATTTATAAATTCAACACTCTATATATATTTGTTTTACAAATACAGATAGAATTAGAAAAATATTGTTTTTTCAAATCGACAAAAGAAAAGAAAAATTCCAAAAACCGAACCCATGATCTATTTAAAAAAAAATTTGTTGCCCGATGTATCTACTGAGCTAATATAACGCTGAACGCTAATTGGCTAATGACCTCAACGCTGTTGAAGTCACGTGATAGTGAATAGAAAATAAGCGAGCGAATAAACAGGATACCAATCGACAAAAGATTCTTGATATAATTGGAAAGGGTTGAACACAATATATCAATCAAGATAATTGCAAGACATTTCTTTACGGCAAACTTTCAAGCTTTAGATTATCAACAGCCCAATTGTTTAGCAAATACCTACAACATATCGTGATATATATTGGACGCATTTGTAAAACATACAGACAATTGGTCTGATGATGAAATAACGCTTGAAAGCTTGCCACTTTTATCTTAATAAAGAAACTTAATGTAGTTATCTTGTTCTTGATATATTAGGATATCTATATCATTCTACAAAGGTATTCTACATAAGTACTTTTTTTTGCTTATCCCTAGTACACGTGATACAGGCCATGATCATCATGGTGGGTAGAAATAGGCGACTGCTTTTACTGTAAGTACAACATGTCTACACGTGTGAAAAGCAGTTCGACTCTTGCACCTACAAATGTGCCAGAGCCCCATTTGGTTACTTGCACTCGCTGGTGGGGTTGGACTTTTGCAAGAATCGGAGGCCATTGGAGCATTTTTTTTTTAAATCATAAAAAAAATGCCCAATGCGTGAATCGAACCCGGGTCGTAGTGGTCGAAAACCAACGGTTTAGACCATCCTTTCACCGCCCCCTAGTATATATGAACGATTAATGCGTACATAGTATCAAAGAGTGTGTGTGTGATTAAATAAAAATACACTAGAACCTCCATGAGAGGACACTCGCGCTAGAGGACACCTATCTATAAAGGGCACTTTGGCTCTGCAATTAGATGTCCTTTACAGGGAGGTTCTGCTGTATTTGAAAAATAATATTGTACGCGCCCACGTTGATTAAAATTTTTAATTTTCCATTAACAGTTAATGCTTTCGTGATTTTCATCTTTCTCTTTAAAAGAAAATACAAACTTTGCATAGGAATGATTTCTAATATGTATATATAATCAATATATATATATATATACAGCATTTATTGAACATTTAATAATGATATATATTTTATGAAATATTATTTATATATTTAATATTAATATAGGATTCAAAAAAGAAGCCTTTTCACAAAATAATCTTATATTTATAATATTTTCTTTTGTACATGACTAACCGATTCCTTAATATGCTTGAATATTCCATCATTGTCCTGATAGGTATGTGTTCTTCAACTGGAATAAAAGAAATAGAACATCGAAAGAGAAGAAATAATGTCTACATATTCTATAATTACATTGAATATGTTAACGAGAGAGGGTTTCTTAAAATAAATCAAAATGTATTTATTCCGGTTTTTCTTAATTCTCTCTCTCTCTCTCTCAAAAGAATATTCAATACCTTTCTATTTAAAACTTTCGTTATTATTCTAACGAAGAACTAAAACCTGATTTTTATAAAGATTCGAAATAAATATATTGAAAACACTTATTTTAATTCATATTTTAATAATTATAAATTCAATTTTTTTCTTGAACAAAACCCCTGTGTGAATAAATGTAAAGAAATGTAAATGAATTAAGGCAACATGGCAACGTTAAACAGACGATAGGTCTAATTGCGACGCGTTCGTCTGCAATTCTAATAAGCTCCAATTAAATTAGCTAACTTGTACTGAATATGTTGAAAGTGTGTTGAGAGTTTTCTTCGATTTCTTTTTACTGGTTCTTGTTGAACAAACATTGTCTCTCTGGGTGTTTGATGCATACTAATTATGTATTTTATTTACATATATAGTATTTCAGTATGCAAATTTATATCTTGTTGACTTCGCTGACTTCAGCAAAGTTTTGTTAAATTCACTGATGTTTATTTATGTAATAGATGTGCGTATTCCTGCACGAAATTGGAACTTCTTATTTGTAATAAATACATTAAAAATTCCATTTTTATTCGATTTACTTTTGCATATGCGCATGTTCTTTGAATAAGATATAAATCCTTTTTCGGAACATTCGTACATATAGGTCACAAACCAATACACCAGAGTATCTGGCTATAAAATCCACAAACCAATATCCCATATTATTAGGCTATGGCCCTCATCAGTAGAGTAACGGCTAGATTTCGTAATGTACTACGGGAGAGTTTACCAAATTTACGCAAAAACGTCTTAAAGCTGGTTAGGTTGTTGAGCCGATTTTTTACCAGAACACACCATATTAGGGACAGATTGGCTTATTTCTCCGAATTTACCAAACCTGCTGCATGGAATCTGTTAGCGATCTGAAAATTTGATCGCTCTGCACAAAGAATTTAAAAAGTATTTGTTGTTCAGATCCCTTCAATAAAGTAAAAGTTTCTTATTCTTATATATAGTTGGAAATATTACCGGAGGATAATTATCTATTTCCTCTTCAAAATAGACGCCAAAACAAGACGCCATTGGCCATCTCCGAAAATAAGTGAACTCTGGTCTGTGACAAAACCACAACACCAGCTTTGGTATACTGAGATGCGCGCACTTGGAAACCATGGTTTGCGGCTAATGGCTCTCGTCATTTCAGGGCCGGCTTTGATTTTAGAATATCCACAATATGGATCATATAAAACCATTACAATTTGCCAAATCTATATTTGGATATAGATATGGTCTCTAGCCACTTTACCATCTGAACACCTATTAGGAAAATTGCGAAGATTTTATTTGATGCCTTGTGGGTCTCTTGAAATCAAAGCCCGTCCTGGGCTAACGAGGTCCTTTAACCCGAAACCTTTGTCTCCAGGTGGGCGCTTCTCAGTTTGTCAATGCTGGAGTTGTGGCTTTGTCACCGACCAGAGTCCGCTAGTTTGCGGAGACGGTCAATAGATGGCGCCTAGTTTTGGCGTCTAATTAGACGAGAGAGACTATACATACAAACATTCATATACCAAGACTGTTCGCGCGATAAGTAAGATAAGTTTTATTTTTAAGCATAGTCCCTATTCAGCTTCACACATGAAGAGATTATATCGACGATGTAAATGTATACTTTGAGGACCTCGGATCATCAAACCTTTCCGAGGGAATAAAAACAACCAGAACATCACTGGACGAGGTGTGTGGGGCTGAATGGAGACTATGTTGAAAAACCAAAATTTATTTTCAAAGACAAGTTTTCTTTATTTATTTTTCACTTATCGAACAGTCCTCGTCTATCAAGAGGTAGATATAATTATCCATCTTTGGATAACATAAAAAATATATTATATTTTATATTTTCCTACTTTTCACATGTCTATCATAAATAGGTAGATTTGTCCTTAAATACCCATTTCTTTATATCTCAGGAAACTCCCTTTGAAACAAATTTTTGTAGTTGAGGTACAGCCTTGACCACGATAACGAGGGCCAACAGCCCGAAATGCCTAAATGGTTGGCCAAATATCATGAAACAAACAAATCAACGATTAGTTTATTTTTGTCCCAGAAGATGGCGCTCTGCCATCTAAAAATGTTCATGTGAGCGGGAAGATATGTCTTTTATATTTTACAAAATATCAGCACTTTTATTTCAACATATCTGATATGCTTTCATGTCGGGGAATCTGGGAAAAGCATACAAAATATAAACGTAGAACACCAATTAAATATATCCCCATTAGAGATCACAAATATTCCAAGACGTCACTCAAACAAAACACCAATCAAGTTTTCAAGATGCTACTATATTGCCTGAAAACAGAAATACCTTTCATTCGCGACTTAATGTTTTCATTTGCTATATATAGATGGCACGGTATTGCTTTATAGAAATACCTTTCCTCAAGGCGTTAATTTCCAAACAATTCAAACAGCACTGGTCGAAAAATAAGAGAAAACAACACATTAATATATATATACATACGTTTTTAAAAACTTTTTATATAATATACGTAGAATACTAAATTGAAAATATACATCATTAGATATTTCATTTCTATTTTCAACCAGTATTTTTCAATAGTAGCATTTTGCACAAACATAAAAAAAAATTGAGATATAGTTATGAATTATAGTTATATGTTTAAGAAAAATGGCAACTCCTTATCGTGCAAATGAAAGTTGCTGATGGCTTGCGCCATCTATAGGAATCGTTGATTTTTAATTATTACAGAATTGACAAAATACCCATTCTTGATTAATCAAGAAAAAGCTAACCACGTACGCGTTTCGGGCTGTTGGCCCTCGTCAGGATGGTGCAAGCTGTACCTCAACGACCAAAACCCTGGTCATTCAGGCAACAAGGAGTTGCCCTTGTTCTTAATTTATTTACCTTATCCCAGTACAATGTCACATTTGTTCACAGTTATATGTTTTTACGAGGGCCATCCAATAAATAAGTTTCCCTATTTTTTTTTCTGCGAACGAAACGTTGTAAAAATTAGTTAGTATAGAAGAAATGGTCACTAGGATGCGTTGGAAGCTGGTGACCTTCAAATTCACGCTACTCCTACGCGCAAGTCCGTAGCGCTTCAGTTTCCATGGAGCTACCACTGGTGAACGTGTCCACTTGCGAACTCCGTTCTGTAATTCGTTTTTTCACGGCGAAAATTTAAACTGCGGTCAATATTCATCGCAATTCAGTGTCAGTGTATGGTGAAGAATGTATGAGCATCCAAATGGTTCGCCGATGGCGTTCATGGTTCTTAGAAGGACGGCAAAACGTGCATGATGACGAGCGAAGCGGCAGCCCCATTACTGCTACGGACAATGCAGCCGTTGCTGCTGCTCGAATTGACGAAATAATGATTCGACTGTTAGGAACCAATTCTTTCCTAGTCTACCAATCGAGCAGAGTCAAACACTACACCTCTCAGAAAATTAACACCTTTAATTTCCTTTCATAACTAACTATGACTAACTAATTTACATCATTAAAAACCAATTTATATACATGTAAAATCGTCCAGTCATCTGGTCAAAATATAAATAAACTAATCTAGGAAAAAGCAACTTATAAAATCCTAACAATGCCCCCCCATTTTAAAGTTGTTTTCATACCCTCATCGGAGGCCTAGAGTGGCCAAGATCCTGGTCAGTTCAATTCTTCCAATTCCCCCAGTTAGAATATCTGCAATACTCCCTCCGCCAAGCCGCAATTCTTGAAGATCTTCTTGGGATTATAGTTTCATTCTGGCCTTCCTCTTCGTCTTCTCTCCTCAGTTCTTCGTCTCCACAGGCCTGCTCTTCATCCTCTTTTCGTTCTAAGTTATTCAGATTTCTCTCTACCGATATTGCTTCTTCATCAGTCCCTGAATATCCTCTTGGGATCGCAGCTTCATTTCGACCTTCCTCGTCTTCCTTCTTAAGTTCGTCTTTCTGATTCCTTTCCACCAATTTCGTATCTTCCTCATTTACAGATTCATAGCCTTCTTCAAAATTATTATTTAAAACCTGGAAAAAATCAGTTTCATGTGAAATTTGCTTATCGACTTTCTTAGTTGGGAAAACATCTTCTCTAAATCTGACATTTCTGGTTACAAAGACCTTATTGTTTCTGAAGTCCCAAACCTTGTATCCCTTGACTCCTTCCGGATAACCAATTAAAACACATTCTCGGCTTCTTGAATCAAATTTGGATCGACGCCGGTCGTTGTATACCCAGGTCTGACAACCGAAAACCCGGATATGCTCAATCTTCACTGGCCGTTCGGTCCACATTTCTTCTGGTATTTTGTTACCTATTGCCTTGCTAGAACATTTGTTTCTCAAGTAACATGCTGTATTTACGGCATCTGCCGAGAATGATTTAGGAATCCCTGATTCAAGTAAAATGCATCTTGCTGTGTTTAGTAATGTTTGATTCATTCTTTCCGCAGTTCCATTTTGCTGAGGTGTTCTTGGAACTGTAAGCTGTCGTTTGATGCCATTTTCATTAAGGAATTTATTAAATTCGCCGTTAACATATTCCGTCCCATTATCACTTCTTAAGACTTTGATTTTTCTGCTGTGGTAATTCTCAACACTGTTCTTATATTCTTTAAATCTTTCTAGTACCTCTGATTTAGACCTCATAAAATATACTGTAGTGTAATGAGTGAAATCATCTATGAACGTCACAAAATAATTGTTCCCTCCTTTCGACATTGGGCTAATGGGACCTACTACATCCGAATGGATGAGCTCCAAAGGTGATGAAGTTTTCTTACTTTCGACAGGTTTGGAAGGAAATGGTAGTCTTCTCATTTTACCTTCAAGGCACACCTCGCACTCTGCTGTGTCACTCACATTTTGGAGATCCCTTTTGTAAACGTGTCCTAGTCTTCTGTGCCAGATATCTGCACTAGGTGACTTCACTTTAGCCATCTTCAGTTCTTCCACTGTATAGATTCTTCCTCTTCTATTAGATTTCAAAATTAACCCGCCATCACTTCCAAAAACAGAGGCCTTGCCATTCTGGAATAAAACTTTGTTTCCTCTTTCCTCAATCCTTCCAACAGACAAAATATTTCCGTCTAACTCAGGAACGTATAATACGTTTTCTAAGAACAAGGTCTCACCTCCATATTCGTGACCGAGTTTGATGGTTACATCACCCATCTCTGATACTTTTATTTTCTCATTGTTAGCCATTTCTACTGAAGTTGAAATACTTTTTGTGTTCGTCAATTTCAGTCTGTTCGACGTCATATGTTCAGTAGCTCCACTGTCCAGAAACCAGATATTCTGCGAATTATTGTTTTTAAAGTTGTTTGCAAATAGGACCTTATGAGTTAGGTCTAGCGTACTTTGTTTCAGCATACCTTCGCTAATTCTCCTTGAGGAGTTGGCAAATCTGCAATTCCTAGCTATGTGCCCTAATCTGCCACAACTGAAACACCTTATCTGCCCTGAGATACCTTCGCTAATTCTCCTTGGGGAGTTGGCAAATCTGCAATTCCTTGCTATGTATCCTAACCTGCCACAACTGAAACACCTTATCTGCCTCGGGTAGTTATAATTTTCCCTTTTCCCTTCCGTCCACGTATTATGATAATTCCTTGGTTGATCATATTCAAATTTATTTTGCTCTTGACATGGTGATTTGCATGTATCCTCTTTTCTTCTTACCGCAAAAGCGCAATTAGGATCTTCTTGAGGAATTTGACGCTGTTTCTGTCTTTTTTCTTCTAAAAGTAACTTGGATTTTACCACACTAGTAGATAGCTTCTCTTCTTGCTGTTCTAAACTGAGAATCAGCGGCTCGTAACTCTTTGGTAATCCCAATAGCATAATCAAAGCTAATTCGCCATCCCCAAATCCATGGTGGCATTTTGCTAATTTTCTATGACATTCCATTATTCTCGCGAAATATTCCTTCATGTCTTCGTCATTTCTTTTGACAATATTGAAAAATTCTCTCAGTAACTGTAATATGTGCAGCAAGCCATATTTTGTGTGGATATCCTCCAGTATCTGCCATGCATCGATCGCTCGCTTGCAATCACCGATATCATCCAGGAATGAATCCTCAACTGCTAATAATATGACAGATAATGCCAAACTATCTTTCCGCTTCTGTTTTTCTGAAGCTTCACTAGGAAAGCCAGGTTCAATTGCATCCCATATATCCTTCTGGATCAAAATAGATTTAGTTCTTATAGCCCAGGAATAATAATTATTACCATCAAGTTTAGGTATTCTCAACTCGTCAGCCATTGATTTTCTCTAGTTATGCAAATTTGACAAAAATTATAACTCAAAGCTTTTCTTCTTCGTTGCACAAAGTTCAGTCTTTAAATCACTCAAATTTCTTATAATCAAATTCTATTCTCTATCTTAGTTAGCCTAACAAACTTTTCTTCTTTGGCTTTCCCTTCAGCTTTAACTTCAGCTGTTTCTTCTTTAGCTTAACATAAACTTCAAATTTTCTTTCTTCAGCTCTAAATTCTTTCTACGGCGCAGTGGAAGCGTTCTGCTGGGCCCATAACCTGTTAGGAACCAATTCTTTCCTAGTCTACCAATCGAGCAGAGTCAAACACTACACCTCTCAGAAAATTAACACCTTTAATTTCCTTTCATAACTAACTATGACTAACTAATTTACATCATTAAAAACCAATTTATATACATGTAAAATCGTCCAGTCATCTGGTCAAAATATAAATAAACTAATCTAGGAAAAAACAACTTATAAAATCCTAACATCGACTGCCTCCTGGAATCGAAATTAGACGCTCTTCGATTGGAACAATCATGTCAGATGTTTTGAATTTTCTCAAAGTCTGCACAAGATGGGTCCCGCGTTTGCTCTTGGAAAATCACAAGCAACAACGGATGGAGGCAGCCAGAGCTTTCCTGGAAATGCATCAAAGATGGAGATCAACTGTTTTCCCGTATTGTCACTGGAGATGAAAGCTGGGTGCATCATTCAACTCCAGAAACAAAACGACAAAGCATGGTGTGGAAGAAGCCTGAGGAAAGTGCACCAAAAAAGGCGAAGGTCACAATCTCTGCAGGCAAAGTTATGGCTATGGAAAACTTCAAATGGGAAATTTTCACACATCCACCTTATTCTCCGGAACTTGCCCAAAGCGACTTCCATCTTTATCCAGCACTCAAGTGGCACCTTGGAGGCAAGCACTTTGCGAATGATGACGAAGTGCAGGCGGAGGCGAACCACTGGCTACGAAGACAGGACACGGCTTGGTACAACAGTGGTATCTAAAAATTGCTACAACGGTACCAAAAATGTTTGGACAAAAATGGTGATTATTTAGAGAAGTAGTCTATGAGTTGTATAATGAAAATAAAATAACTGCATAATTGTAAATAATGTCGTTTATTTGTTAAAAAATAGGGAAACTTATTTATTGGGTGGCCCTCGTATATTAGTTACTATTGCATCTCTCTCTTATTTTGTAGCCGTTACATATTCAAAAGAGCTGCGTGTATTAATAATATAAAAAGACAATATTATCGAGCGGCGCCCTCTACAATATTAAAGAACTTTTGCGACGTGTTATCATAAAAGTCAAGTTTACTTAATTATTTTTAGTCTTGTCACTTGCGCTTTAGAAATAATGTAGTTTCCTGTCACTATTGTTTCCCCTTCATTATAACGGATTAATTAAATGTAAGTTTTAAAATGCTAATTTTTGTTATGAACAGTATTTCAACATAGTATATATATTAAAAATGGCATATCCTGACCAGGAGCACATGTGCTTTACAGAAGGCAGAGCGCCATCTGGTGGAACAGAAATCAACTAAACATTGATTTAGCCTGTTCCCTGATATTTGGCCAACCCAATTTCTTGATAAATCAAGAAAAGCCATCCACGAACGCGTTTCGCGCTTTTGGCGCTCGTCAGCGTGGATTAGGCTATAATATTTAAAGAAAGTTATAGAAATTTTTATGTCGAATAGAGAGTATAATGTCAGTACAGCAAGCTATTACCTGACAATAAAGTAGAATTAAATATAATTCATATGAAAGATAGTTGTATTAGAGCAGGAGTAATTATAATTAAAAACAAATTATAAAAATATTACTTGTAGGGTATCTCAAAAAGGTTTTTATTTTATTTTAAGTAACTACAAAGGGTTATAATAAGTTCACGCTGTAGCATCGGCAGTTACGCGTCATGTTGTGCTATGTTCTGCTTATATGACGCGTAACTGCCGATGCTACAGTGTGAACTTGTTATAACCCTATGTTGTTACTTAAAATATAAAACCTTTTTAATACCCTAAAAGTTATATTTTTATAATTTGTTTTTAATTATCATTACTCCTTCTCTAATACAACTATCTTTCATATAAATTATATTTAATTCTACTATAAATATATATTAAAAATAAAGAAGGCATTTCCGGACCACGAGCACATGTGCTTTTTAGATGGCAGAGCGCCATCTAGTGGAGCAAAAATAAACGAAACGTTAATAAGATTGCTCCGTGATATTTGGCCAACCCAATTTCTTGATAAATTAAGAATAGCCATCCACGAACGCGTTTCGCGCTGTTGGCGCTCGTCAGCGTGGAGTAGGCTGTAACCACTGCGACCAAAAATATGTTTGGTGCCAGAGGCTTCTTGAGAAATCAAGAAATGGGTATTTAAGGCCAAAATCACGGAGCAAGCTAAATAAACGTTTAGTTTATTTTTGCTCCACTAGATGGCGCTCTGCCATCTAAAAAGCACATGTGTTCGTGGTCAGAAAATGCCTTCTTTAATTTTAATATCAACACCTGACCCACTTATCTTTTATTTTTTAAATTGTTTTTTTCATATATATTTGGTATAATAAGGTAGGAAGCGGCCGGGCGGCCGTTCGTGTCGCACACATTCCCCAACTGTCCTAAAAAGTCCCGAGGTGTTAACTGACGGACCCCAGGGGTCGCCCCTTGGAATGTCGCTGGTATCTTAAGTGACCCTCCCGTCTCTCTCTGAGCTGTCTGTAGCTTGGCTTTATTATTCCTGGAAGAGTACATATTAGAGTACAGCTCCTGGTCAGGATATGCCTTTTTTACTTTAATATATATATATATTATAGCTTTTATTATTATTTTTTTATTAATATTCTCACACACACACGTATATATATATATATATTAAAAACAAAAAAGGCATATCTTGACCACGTTCACATGACCTTTTTAGATGGCAGAGCGCAATTTGGTGGAACAGAAATCAACTAAACGTTGATTTAGTCTGTTCCCTGATATTTGGCCAACCCAGATCAAGAAAAGCAACCACGAACGCGTTTCGGGCTGTTGGCCCTCGTCAGCGTGGTGCAGGCTGTATCTCTACGACCAAAAATATTTTAGTCCCAGATGCTTCCTGAGAAATCAAGAAATGGTCATAGAGGTACAGCCTGCACCAGGCTGACGAGAGCCAACAGCCCGAAACGCGTTCGTGGCTGCTTTTCTTGAATTATCAAGAAAATGGGTTCAGGGAACATGTTAAATCAACGTTTTGTTGATTTCTGTTCCATGGATGGCGCTCTACCATATACAGGATAAATATACTTTTAAAATTCAAATACATAAAAACACAATATGGGCTGATGCATATCTCTTTCAAAATATTTGCTTAACACGTCGAAAAGGTATTTTATCGAATATTTAAAAAAGCAAACACCTCTTTCTTTAAAATGATTCATGAAACTATATTTTTATAGAACACTTATACGCAGAATGCACCGATTTATACAAGTGAATAAATTTTTCCAAAATAAGTTTAGATATTTACGAGGGAGCTACAACCTCTACCTTTATTCTCCAGCAGAAGATAAATATTTAAAAGGAAACTCTATACATTTAAAAAATAAAATCAAATGCACTTTTTACGATATTGGACAGTAAACATTTTATAATATATAAAATGTGACCCTCAATCTTTTAGAATGGGTTGAATCCACTGTGTGTGTGGTTGTTTCTTCTCGGTTTTCTCCTTTACCCTCTTTATTTGAAAATATGAATGTCTGCTTGTAAGCGTTTAAATAATTAAAATCAAAAGTTAGTTTCAATTTATTTTGCCAGTATTTTTGAATGATTATTTATTTGCAAAATATTATTTATAACAATTATTACGTACAAATACATATATATGTTTCATATTTATTCGTTAATATATTAATTAATCTGCAAAATTATGTTTAATTGTTTATATAATTAGATACCTTCTATTATATATATATTTTTATTTTTTAATATTAAAAATAAATGTTGCTAGAAAATATTTTACCTCAATAAAAAAGCATCCAATTCCTATTCAAAATTTAATGGACATTGAAGGCTATAAGGAAAATCTCATAAAGGCAAAACAAACAAATGTTTTAATATTTGGTTTATTTTTATTTTTAAATGAAAGAAATTTTCGATTTTTGATAATAAATTCAGGATTTATTTATTAAAATGTTATTTATTGCGTTATTATTTTATTCTATGCGTAAAAAATGCATTTATTTATTTTTAAAACTTTAGTTTTCATTTCTTTTTCAAGTTTTTATAAATAAGCCTTAAAAAGTGCCAGTTTTGTATTTTGTGGATAGACGGAACTTCTCCCTTTTAAAAATGCATCGAAACAATGCATTTAATTTATTCTAAATGTGCTACTTGTGAAAAGAATGAGCCACAACAAAAGTTTTGAAAAATTCAAACAAATGCCAACCTGTGGTTTTGGGCTATGATTCTAATTAGCATCTAGGTGTATATGGCTTTAATTTCTTTACCATCCTACAAGAGGAAATATGATATGGGTAGAATTTGGCCAAAGGTTGTTTAATGTGTTGGAGATCTAGGCAAGACTACATTGGAATTTGATGGAAAAATGTTATATTCTGGCCTAAGATAGGTTCTACAATTTCACCAGCGTAAACAACGTTTTGGAAGATTTGACCGATTTCATAACTCCTCTCGGAGGATGTTTTGAAATTTAAACCGCCCTGTACAGATGAGGACTATAACCCGAAATAATGGTAAACAGGTTGGCTTTGTTCTGAATTTATCAGACTATTATTGTTGTTCATTCTTTATCAACACTTACAGGGATGATAAAATTAATCTTTGTATTGATATATTTTTATACAGAAGAGTTGCCCCTTTTGCATACAAATACCTTGATAAAAATAGAGATTATTTGCTTGCTTATATATATACTATTTTATTTTCCCATTTGTGTATTCTATATTTTTATAAAAGTATATCGTAATTTACTTATATTTGAATATGAACCAAAACTATTTCGAGTATTTTATGTTTTTGATAAAATTAGTCATCAGATATTCGATAATAGAGGAAAAATATTCACCATTAAAATGTATTATCTGTTCTGGCCCACCCTGTATATGTACTTGTGTAACCGGAGAATTTTTTTATATTCTATCCACTGAGAGAAAAGGTAGGATTTGTTTTCAAATAAATTAAATTAAAGCTAAAAAGGGGGAAAAAAAATTGGATTTCCTCTTAAAATTATTCATTATGGGGAAGAGGGCTCTTTGTTAGTTTGATCTCGTTTCTATTTGGTTAAAACAAAGTGTGTCATGCAATTTTAATAGTTAATGTCTAGTCTATGTATGTTGGGGTGTGAAATCCCATTCTACATATCGTGCTGTTTTTACGAAATTTAATATTACAAATGGACTTTTTTTATAAATTGAGAAGTAAAATAATTCTCAAATTTTCTGAATTATTTAAAATGTAAAGAAATAAATGGAATATTTTTGTATGGTAACTGTGTTTGAATTACTTAATTTTATCTACTCTAAGATATTCCCGCTCTCTTTAAAAATCAAGATATATATTTGAATTATAATATAGATAAATATAATAAAAATGTAAAATAATTTTTATATATATTTTTATTTATATTGAATATTTATAGGATGCATTAGCGCGCCATCTGTTATAAGAAATTTGAACTATTTTTGACGCGTATGATTCTTTTTTTTTTTAATTAAAATTATTTTTATATTATTTTTTAATTATATTTTATTAGAATCATAAACGTCAAAATTAGTTCAAATATTGAATAAAAATAAGCCTATACTCTTTGATTGAAATAATTTCAAATTGAGCCAATGTTGCCTATATAAGAGCAATCATGTATATTTGATTTATCTTTATTTTTCTACTGAGTCAGTTAATGCCATTCCTTCAGGAAGAAGAGCTCTATGATTCTTCCACTCTTCTCAGTTTTCGTATCTATTCTGCCATGTGATGGTACCAACTAAAAGGGGTCGGTGGAAGGATGGTCTAAACCGTTGGTTTTCGACCGCTACGACCCGGGTTCGATTTCCGCATTGGACACCTTTTTCTGATAAAAAATGCTCCAATGGCCCCGATTCTTGCATAGGTCCTTGCACTCGCTGGTGGGGTTAGACTTTTGCAAGAATCGGGACCATTGGAGCATGTTAGATGCACAGTTAAATAGATAAGTCTTAATCATACAAACTATTAAAACCCTGGTTTAACACGGCAGTTATCTCTCATCAAATAACATTCGGTATTTAAATGGAGGAAATTCTCCCCTTTCATTCTATCGTTAAGAAAAATTGTGAATATTTTCGTCTTGTAATCATCCAATTTCTCAAAATACTGACAGCTGTGAGAAATTTTTACTTGTTTTTTTTTAAGTACTTTTTGTCATCTTTAATTAACACCTTATTTATTTCAAAATGGTCGAATGGAAAAGTCTTAAATAAAAACTATTTAAATAAATTAACACAGAGAAGCTAATTAACTATAATTGATTAATATAACTTAATGAACTGAATGTTTTTTTTTTTTTACATAGTATTTACTATTTAATGATAGCTAGAGAGAAATATTTATTTTATTGTTATTATTATTATTTATTTATTTATTTATTTATTTAATTCAACATACAAAACGCGATATCCCGGATAGGGATAATTGCGTCGATTTACATTTTTAAACAGTAACAGTTCTAAATATATTTTGCAAAATCGAATACATTTGAATACAAATATCATCGCCATCTAAAGAAAAAAAAAGGGAATATTTTAAATTATGAAATTCGTATATTTCCCCTTCCTTTATTGAAAAACTATATATGAGATACATTTCTTCTCTCCTTTATTAAAAGCTCTCTATATCAAGTACACTTTATACTGTCTTTGAAAGAAAACTTAATATCAAATATACGTTTTCCTTTCCTTCAAATAAAAATATTCGTGATGCATTAGCACGCCATCTGTTATGGAAATTCGAAACTATTATAGACGCGTATAATTCTTTTAAAAATTAAACAATTTATACTGCCCTTACTACAATGGAAAAATTAATGAGGGTCTGGCTCATCAGTAGTGAACCCTCCCAGCAGTTTCGCCCGTTTAATCTACCATACCGCTGTTATATTGCATTTTTCGGTTTTCCTTTTATAGTGATACTGATGCTAGACTCTTGTAATGGGTATTTTAGATAAACCATGGACACAATCTTTGAGGACAGTAGAAATACATACAATTATAAATATATAATTTGTAATTTGTAAAATCTATAAAACCTAATATTCTATAAGAAAATATTTTTGTTCCATTCAACGAAACTTCTTAAAAAGAAATTGTTATATATATTTTTTTTCAAGTTTGAATAATTAATTGTTCCCACAGAGTATTTTTATAGGATCACAAGTAATCACAAGTAAATCACAACCGTAAGAAGATAAGTTTCTCTTTGTTTACTATGTTATAAGTTTTATTTTGTTCTCTCTCTTCTAAATGAATAAACATGATGTTTAATTAATCTTCTTGGAATCAGTATCTTTAAAAAGCCTAAGCAAAGTCAACAGAAACACTCTGCATATTAACACATTTTAATTCTATTTTATATCGTTATTTTATAACTGTACCTCTATAATTGAACAAATATACCACATTGGTATAAACATTCAAAGAACTCAACATTTACCCAAACAACAGAATGTGATAACATTGAACAAACATCAATTACCTCAATTATTTTAAAACTAATTAAAATAGAATTAATTAAGAGGTTTTATCCCTTCCAACAGATCATTTCCTCCAACAGTAATTCGATCCCATTATCAACACCATTCCGTTCTTGTATTGATTCCGTAGAGAACAAAGGATCTCATTGTTTGATTGCTAGGTTCATTGAAAATAAATTAAGGTTTGAATTGGTAGTTAGAATTCCTAATAATTTAGTACCCTTTTACATTAGTATCGAGAATATTTAAAATCGTTCTACATTTTTTTTTTTTTTTATCTTTAGGGATACACCTATTTTATTTTAAATTTACACACAAGAGAAATAACGCTCTATCTATATACATATACGAAATATAACCATAAAACACGAATTTTTCTTTTGAATGCATATGAAAAAAACTTCTACTGTCCTTAGATGGGAAATATTGAGAGGGTTTGGCTTACTAGTTGGGAACCCTCCCATCGGTTTCGCCAAATTTAATCCAACTTACCGGTTTTAGAGAACTAATACTGTATTGAACGATTCTCCTTATATATGCTTACCTGAAGGGTGGAATCCCAGCCATTGCATCTAAGAACTCTATAGACATGATCTTTTAGGACAGTAGAATTACACATAAATGCTTGCATCGAGGAATGCTCTTGTGGAAGAAATTGGATGAAAGTGAAGTTTATTGTTTGTTATATATACTCTCTTTTCTCTATTAATGATATATATATTTAATACTTCAAAGCCCATGTTAATTTAAATAAAATATATAGGAAGAAATAAAAGAGATATAGAAAATCTAATATGGGGACCCTATATAATAGAAATTGTTTTCTTTCTAACATTGTAGAAACCATGTAGAACTTGAAATGTATTTTAGTAAATTAAATTTATAAATTTAATTTTCATCTATCGTTAATATTTTGTACAAATAAATTTACTGGCAATGTGTTTCTTCTAAATATCCTCAAATATTATCTCTACAGACCTTACTGCAATGATATGAGTTATTGAATGTGAGGGCTTGGCTCATCAGTAGTGAACCCTCTCAGCGGTTTCGCCAAATTAATATCTAATTAATCTTGAAATATATTGTTTATTTACAAGTAAGTGTAGTTGTATATGTCAAAAGTGGCCAAATAATCACTAAGGATTGGAAAGGATCTCTCTCTGTTCAACTCTTTATTTACCTTCTTGCATTCATGAAGAACAAAGCAAGTAACATACAGAGAACATCATCCAATAGTCAACAACAGGGAGACGACTTCACTCCTGACCGTCAGCTGGGCTTCTTGACTGAGTGTGTTATTTGAAAAAGAAAAAAATAGCCCTAAGAGTAATTTCATTTCATCATAATTCTTTATGAAAAATATACACACTCACACACAACACATAGACAAAACTTAAGGAACTTGTATCTTTTAGGATGTATATCGGGATTCAGACAATTACTCTGAAAGATATTTGATACACAGTGACCTTTATTGAAGACACACGTGTGAAAAAATTGCTTCTGTCTCTTTCAAAAAAAAAAAAAAAAAAAAACAGACGACCAGTGTCATCTAAGATTTTCCACTTTCTCAGGTTTTGTCTATGAATGTATATAAAAACGGGATATTTCACAATTCGAAAAAGACTCTTCCTATGGATATGGAATTTTTAACAATGTTATATTTTCTGGATTTATTTATCGATTTTCTGTATTATTCATGATTCATTCACATATTGAAGGTAATATAATCCACATTTTGAAGGAAAATCTATTTAGAAAATACTTTGTAGTGACAACTATGTGAATGTCACCAATTGGTTCATCAATGTGACAAAGTTGGCCGAGGCCAATCACGCCATTCTCAAGTTAATCATTATTTTTATTGTTGAGGGAATAATGAATCAATTGGAGAAATATTAGCTTCTCTCTAGCTATAAGTCATTTTTAAAGAACAATCAGATCGTTTCAGATAGGTATCATAGCAAGGTTACAGGGGCAGACAAAGCCGCAATATTACTTCAAACCTTACTACAAACAAACATATTTATTGCCCCTACGCCCCCCGTTACGTCATATGGCACTCATGTGAAACGACCCGCTTCAACTCCCTCACACACCAATCCCCTCCGCGCCGTGAGAGGGGCACGTGGGCCATCTTCCCGCAGTTGGATTCCACCCATCTCTCCCAACTTTACTTCTTGTAGTTACCGCAGTGAGGCGTTGATTGCGAGTGAAATAGGGAAATTTGTTAATAACTCCAAGGATATTCGAAGCCTAAAAATTTGCCTACAAGTTATTCCATATTCAACTCTTTATACTGTCAAAATGTCAGCCAGGTTAGTTACGTATTGTGGACGTGTATAGCCGACAAACATACATACATACACTGACTCGTTCCTTTTTATTAATGATATTTTTGAGCATTAGTTTTGAATATAGGAGTCTCCAAACAAGATAGAATTTCGGGCCAGATTTTTTCCAATTTCAATGTTACCCCAAAGGGCCAGAAGAGGTACCTCTCCTTCTAAAATTCTTCAAAACAATGTATGCTGGTTTATCACCCCAGCACAGAACTTTACAGTGGTGATGAAAAATGCGTGTATTAATACATGTGTGCATATTCGTTTGTTTGGGCGTGTTTTCTGTTTGCACGGTTTCCTGTTCGTGTGTAAGTAAAGGTATATTTCTTTCCGCGTCATTTGATGTATTCACACAGCCCTTCCTTCCTATAGATTTTCCTTTCTGTTCCTCTACATACTCCAGATAAATAAGTTCTAACGTATGTTCACTTGAGTTACATTCCACAACTCAACAATGATATCCATAACAGAAATGAGCGAAGGAAAATGTTTCCTTTTTATAACGATAACGTGAAAACACGATATTCCAATGTACCCCGGTTCTTCTACAGGTATATATACAGTAGAACCTCCCTTTAGCGGACACTTCTCCACAAAGGACAGTTTTCATTTGCAAAATTACCATTTTTACAATTTAGCATCACTCCGGTAAGAGGACACATCTCCCTAAAGGACACTTTGGCTCTACAATTAGGTGTCCTTTACAGTGAGGTTCTACTGTATATATAATTTAGGGTTACATTCAGGTTAGGTCTTTAGAAGAACTGAGAGGTGTGAAATCTCATGTTTCAAAGTTTTATCGTAATAAAAATAGAAGCTTCTCTCATTTGCTTTAATGCTTTCCATTAAAAAACCTAAGATGACTAGCAAGTATTTAGGCTAATATCCTTATGACAACCTCACTATAATTTGCTGACACCTCTACGTCGCTACCTTAACTACCAGCAAAAGGAGATTCGTAAGACAATATAAATTAAGTTAGGTATATTAATAATAAATGCGCGCAGCAGAGAGGCCAGTAATTATCAGTTAATTGGAAAGAGCTCGATGGATGACAATGGCGAAAGTTAATTAAGGTTGTCAAAGTCGGCTGCCAGAAATCTCCGACAATCTGGCAACCCTGGAAATTTATAAATATTCACAGAAGCAACCTTAACTCTCAGACTTGGAAATACTTAAAATTAATTATTTCACACACACTTATATTTAAATATAGTTTTTATATTATAATTCAATTTATAAAATTTATCTTATTATTATCTGAATATTCAAATTAACAGAAGAATATTTTGTGATTGAAAAAAATACCTTGATGATATATTGGATTTTTATTGATTATTAAATGGCGAAATCCGATTTCAAAATTTTAATTGGTTACTTTGAATATAAAATTTATAAATTCAAATTTTGTGATTTGAAAATTTTATTTTAAATTAAGTATTTGATATCCATACATATCGTAATTCATCAATTAACGACCTTTATCGTTGAAAATTAGAAATATATTTTAAAGCACTATATTTTAAAAAACTTATATTTTAAAAATATATTCCTATACAGCCCTCTCTTATACTGCAATGATTAAAAATTGAAGAGGTAAGCATGGCTCATTAATGGTAAACCCTCCCAGCGGTTTCACCATTTTAATCTCCAGACCGTTCCAATATTGTATTAGACTGAATCGGTATATACCCTGTATTTGTTATATTGAGTAGAGTAAATTGGTGTTTTAACTGAACTTTTACCTTAACTTCTAGGACAACAGAAATGTATTTATAAATTAAATATGCTTTATTCCTATTTATTTTTATTAATAAACGAAAATAAGATACAAAAGATAATTTAACTTTATTATTCGAAGAACAAAAGGTAACAACACAACTCGTTTGATACGCGCGCGTCTCGTGAAGTCACTCAAGTCGAAGGGCGCGTGCGGTGGGAAAACATTTTATAGCTTTCTCTCCTTTCCTTTCTTCTTTTATATTACAAGGTATATTGCAAAATATTTATTGCATCGAGCAAGATGTTAATTGATGATATTATTTTAAATATTGCCTAGCAGTCTTAGTTTTTGATTTAGTAGATGAGCCTTGCTCGATGCATTAAATCTTTAATCGAGATATACATTTCTACAGTCCTATAAGCATATGTCCAACCATGGACCAATCAGCACTTCTGAGTCCAATCACCAATATCTAGTCAAGTATTCTGTCTGCTGGAACTGCCTCGGCTGGCGGTGGCCAGTTACTCAGTTCTCTGCTACTAAACGTTTTCCCTGAGTTAAAAAACAAAAATGCAAATACTTTCTCTGTTAGGCAGATGCAAATATTAGCAGAATTTCAAGTTCCTTCCCTTATATATCAATTTACATGCGCAATTTTAATCATTTACATAACTCGGTGAACTAACTTTACCTTTGATGCATTAGCGCGCCATCTGTTGTGAAATTTCGAAGCTATTATAGACGCGTATGATTCTTTTAAAAACCAAACAATTTCTACTGCCCTTACTGCAATGGAAAAATTAATAGGAGGGCCTGGCTCATCAGTGGATAAAACTGGTGAAACCGCCGAGAGGGTTCACCACTGATGAACCAGACCTTTCCATTAAATTTTCATTGCAGTAAGGGCAGTATGAATTGTTTAAATTTTAAAAGAATCATATGCGTCTATAATAGTTTTGGATTTTTAAAATTTACCTTAAAATTTAGATATTTTCTTCACAGTAATTCTTGGTGTTGCAAATTCATAGTAACACAGGTATGTATAAACCTATTCATAAATTTGTATGGTATTCTGATTGTTTATCCGCTGAGAATTCCTAGCGATTTCTAGATGACGCGTGCACCTTTTATTTATCCTATGCAGAGGGCCGCCTCACTGGCCAGGTGTTGCTTGAACTCATTAAGTGTTCTTAATCTGACGATGCGCCATGTTTTACGGTTAAATTAAAGCAAATAAATTAATATAACCTGAAGCCAAGTGTCGTTTAAAAAAGTATATTTATATATATTATATTCAAAAAAGGTGCATATCCTGACCACGTTCACATGAACTTTTAGATGGCAGAGCGCCATCTAGTGCAACAGAAATAATAAAAAAGTTGATTTATCCTGTTCCCTGATATTTGGCCAACTCATTTTCTTGATAAATCAATAATGGTCAACAACGAACGCGTTTCGGATGTTGGCCCTCGTCAACGTGGTGCAGACTACCTCTACGACCCGAAATGCGTTCGTGGTTGACTTTTCTTGATTAATCACACAAGAAAATGGGTTGGTCAAATATCAGGGAACAGGCTAATTCAACGTTTAGTTGATTTCTATTTCATAGATGGCGTTCTGCCATCTAAAGGTTTATGTGAACGTAGTCAGAATATGCCTTTTTTATTTTAATAACAAACACCTGACATTTTTAAATTATTTTATTTTTTATTATTTTTTTCAAATATAAATATAAATATATGAAAAAACAATAGAAAAATAAAATATAAAAAGGTCAGGTGTTGATATTAAAATAAAAAGGCATATCCTGACCAGGAGCACATGTACTTTTCAGAAGGCAAGAGCGCCATCTGGTGGAACAGAAATTAACTATTCATTGATTTAACCTGTTCCCTGATATTTGGCTAACCCAATTTCTTGATAAATCAAGAAAAGCCATCCACGAACGCGTTTCGCGCTGTGGGCGCTCGTCAGCGTGGAGTAGGCTGTACCACTGCGACCCAATAGATTTTTGGTCCCAGTGGCTTCTTGAAAAACCACGCTGACGAGCGCCAACAGCGCGAAACGCGTTCGTGGATGGCTTTTCTTGATTTATCATGAAATTGGGTTGGCCAAATATCACGGAACAGGTTGAATCAATGAATAGTTTATTTCTGTTCCACCAGATGCTGCTCTGCCTTCTGAAAAGCACATGTGCTCCTGGTCAGGATATGCCTTTTTTTTATTTTAATATATATATATAAACTGCTTTGATCCGTTTTAAATTTAAATATTTATAAACAAATATATATTTTTTACTGCCGTACATGGGCGACTGTGGGCGACGTGGGGATATATGCGGTATTCTCCAGAAGCTGGAGTTGTTAAAATAGGAAATCGATGGAATATCGAACACCCTTCAAATTTTCCAATCTTCCTCAAGAATCCAGGCTCTCCTCACTCTCTCTAAGATTGATAATACCTTTATTGTGAAATATAGAGATTTTTCTTAAATACTCTTATAGACCTCTTGATCTCTTCATAATGAATTTATCTCTGTACACATATGTGTTCAATAATTCCATCCACAACATACAGAATGAGCTATGTGTATTGACATATGTTTTAACAGGTTTTTGTATTTGTTGTCTTCTACGCTGAAGATTTATGCTCAAACCTAATATATTCCTGAATTTTCTACAATTACTGAAGCAAATATCCATAACCAAAAATAAAACCTCAAGTGCATACTATATAAACAGAATGAACATACACTAGTTTAAGCGAAATGAAGCATTATATTGACGAAATTGTTGGTAAGGTTCACCACTGAAAAGCCAAGTCTTCCCAATTCTTTTTCATATTCGCTCCAGAAATTTAAAAATTCAGTTCAGAAATTTAAATAAACCCTCAAGTGCAAACTATATAAACAGAATGAACATACAATAGTTTAAGCGAAATGAGGCATTATATTGACGAAATTGTTGGTAAGGTTCACCACTGAAAAGCCAAAAGCCTTCCCAATTCTTTTTCATATTAGTTCAGAAATTTAAAAATTCAGTTCAGAAATTTAAAAATGTGTTCTTTATTTTGGCCAAAAAAAACTTTGAATAAATCCATTCTCAATAGAAAGATAATAAATTTATCACATTAACACACCCCAAATTATAAATTCATTCACCTGACGTTTCAGCTAATCTCTATTTATAATTCAGAACTAAAGTATTGTACCCTATCTATAACTAATATTCAACGAAAAAATTATTTTTAAAATTAAATTTAGTTTATATGAGAAGTTTTATTTACAGCGATCGCAAGTCAGTAAAATGTACAAAGAAAAGGGAATAAAGTTTTGGGGGGATTTGAAAAACAAATTATTTTTAGCTGAAGCTCATTATTCATAGATTTATGTGAAGATATATATATTATTACAAACATATATGACGCATAAACTATTATATATTTCCAACAAAGGATATAATAGAAGAAGAAACACAATTCGGAGAGAAAAGCTTCTTTTATGATAAAATGAAAATTTTAAAAAGTATCCAACACAACTACGAAATATAAAAAACGTAAAATTTCAATTACCTAATAAATTATAAATTACATGAACTCAACCGCCTCGAACCAACTAAATGAAGAAGTGCAATAGCATGGACAACATTTCAAGGAATCAATAAATATTTTAGAAAAACAAAAAATCTCTAAATTGATTAAGACCCAACTAAACAAATCCTTCAGCATACCGATCGCTACTTATGGATCGGAAGTTTGTGTAAGTTAAAAGAAGAAAAAATAATCCAGAGAATAGATGTAAACTTCTAAAGAAAATAAAAACCAAATTAAACAGAGATCACACAGCCAGTTATAAAATTATAAAACTCTTGAATGATAGACCGACTAACAAATTTGACGAAGAAAAAACACTACAATTGCTTAGACAGCTAGACAACATGAACTACGGTAGTCTCCTACGTAGTGCTACATTAGAGAATCGACAAGATTAGAAACTAGAAAGAACCAATTGGAAACAAATCACCAAAACAACTGCTAACTTCAGTTGATACAGAGAACTTCACTCCAATTCTGAGTGCCCCGGAGAGCCTATGTTGACGGACTAGAATTATATAGTTCCTTTTCATCGTTCTACCTTTGAAATTTTAACTAAAGCAATTTTGGAAAACTCATGTAAAATACTAACCTCTATATTTTGGCTTCATGTTATGGCCCCCATCAGTACAGAAGCGGCTTCGATTTCATAATATCCTACGAGAGGATACAACATAATTCCAGTGTGGATTAGTTTTTAAAATTATAAATATAATCACAAAATATAAATATATTTATTTATTACCAGTTGCAAAAAGACACGCTACACATCCGATCTGGATAGTTGCGCGTGAAGTAGGTAACAGAAATACGAGTATATATTTGTATTTAAAAATATAATTTCTTACATTCGAACCCACGATCATTTGATATGAAATTTATTTTTGAATGTCTCCGAGCTAAAGAAACACTGCACGTTGAATGACCAATAAATTCAGCGCTGATTGGCTGATTAAGGTCACGTGCAAATGGACAGCGAATCAGAGCGCGAATAAGAGGAACATTTAAATCTCTACAGATAACCATTAAGCTTATATAAGAAATGGAAGCATTAAATCATGAATGTCTCTTTTAAACATAAAGTAAACTTCTACTGTCCTTACTGCGATGAAAAATATTGAAAGGGCTTGGCTCATCAGCGGTGAACCCTCCCAGTGGTTTCACCAATTTAATCCCCCAGACCGCTTCTTAGAGCTGTAATACTGTATTGGACGATTCATCGCAGTAAGGACAGTAGAAGTTTGCTTTATGTTTAAAATAAACCTTAGTACTTTAATGCTTCCATTTTTCTTATATATAGATAGCACGTTAATTAATTGAGGTATATATTGTAAGTTTAAATATTAATAGAGTGTAAATAGATTTTCCAATTAATGTCTGTGTTTATAGGACTTATTATAAATATAGTACTTTAAAACTCTCACTCTTAAAATACAGAAAACCCCCGATTGTTGTAGAGGCTGGATTTTGATTAATTCAAGTTGAAGACTTCATCAACATTAATACTTCCAAAATCTTTCCAACCTTTTGAAAAGGAAGAAAGTGGGTCGCCGAAACGTGAAACAACAATAGTTGTTCATAAAAAGTTTGTTGAAGTCTTTTCAACTTGAATTATCTTAAAATACATTTATCATAAACTAAAAATATTTATCTTTAAACTATGGCATTAAAATATGATGTTTATAATACAATTTAAATTTATAATAAAATTCACCATTGTGTTTATTTAATTAATTAAATTATAATTGTTCCAAACGATATATTCGACTTTTATTTTTTTAAACAGAAGACTTATAAAATAATTCGCGCGGTAAATTTCCACAAAGTATGATGACAACAATGCTTGGTTTATAATTACTTCAGGTGAAAATAATAAAAAAATCTGTTTGACACACTCCTTAAAGTCTGTTTTTTTTTCTTGCCAGAGTCGGAAGACATATTGCTTGTAGGTGCTTCACTTTAATTACTCAACATAGTTTGGCTTCTTCTTTTTTACTTAATTCTTCATATTTCTTCCTTCAGGGCGTCCACTGCGTTTTTTTAATCTTTAAGAATCCCTTCTTTTAGCGTTCTTAAGATTTTTTCAATATACTTCTTAAAGAATTTTTTTGAAAGAGGATTTTTCTCAAATATCATAATTAATCTTAGCTCTCTTATTAATTGTGAAAAGAAAATTGCAAGACATTTTTTTCTCTTTTAGTTTCTAGTTAGGAGAAATCGCGTTGAAATTCTACTTTAAAAAATATTATCTTTTTGGTAAAAAGTCGGTTAAGGCTTAACTTTTTAAAAACATTTTATAACATATATATACAGTAGAACTTGGATAATTCGAACTTCTTTAATTCGAAAACCTCTTTAATTCGAATATTTATCTTGGTCCCTAGAATTTGAAATAAATAAAATTTCCGTTTTTAATTCGAATTTTTGGATAATTCGAATTTTTTTATGGTCCCTTGGGGTTCGAATTATCCAAGTTCGACTGTATTACAAAATATAAATATATATCATATTTTATATATACTTGTATATATATATATATCATATTATATATATCAATATATATTGACTTTGCTTCGAATTTTTAATGAAACTGATTCCAAGAATTATTAATTAAACATTATATTTATTGATCTACAAGAGAGAGAACAAAATATAAAAGGGAAACCAATATTAAAACAAAGGAACTTTCTTTTGTTCCGGTTAGCGCCCATTTACCTGTGAGATTACACAAATTCTGTGGTAACAATTAATTAATATAAACACACGCTCCCCTGTGTGTAAGCCCTATTCAGCAAGTCCAAGGCTATCTGCACATTTCCGTAGTTTGTCCTTAGGTAGACTCGTCTTTAGTATATTCGCCTCCATGTCTTCACTTTTAGTGTATTCCAGTTTGATTCCATTTTGTATTTCCTCTTTCACAAAATAATACTTTCGGTTTATATGCTTTGTTCGTGAAGTAATTTTGTCAGATTGTATCCAGGTTAATGCAGCCTGGCTGTCACTTTTCAAGGTAATTGGGAAAGTTACATTTTTTCACATAGTTCTTCTAGTAATCCCTTTAACCATAATACTTCTGAAATTCCTTCACATATTCAAATAATTTCTGTTTCACGTGTAGACAAGGCTACTAAATTTTGCTTTCTACTCTCCAGTTTATTAAATTGTTGCCGAATTTGACTGTATAGCCTGAATAGGATTTTGCGTCTTGGGTTGTGCACCAGCTCGCATAAGTACTTATTGTGATATTGTTGTCTTTTGACTTACAGATGTCTTTTGACTTTTATTTCTTGTTACCTTCAGATATCTATATATACGTTTAACTCCAGTTAAGTGTATTTCTCTTGGATCATTACTTTACTGAGATAAATTGCTGACGTTGAAGGATATGTCCAGTCGAGTACCTGTAGAAAGGTACATAAGTGACCAATCATTTTCTGGTATACAGTTTTACCTACTGGCTTAGAGTCCAAATACTCATCCAAATTTTGATTTTGATCCCCAGGTGTCTGCACACTGTTGTATTCTTCCAGTCCAAATCTGTGAAGAATTGTATCAATATAATGAGTCTGAGATAGATAAAATCCATTTTCTTCCCTTTTTATTTCAATTCCAATAAATGGTTCACTATCTTTTTTCTGTTAGAGTAACATATTTTTTATATTTCTGAGACTAGGTTGTCATTAATTTTCTTACTAGTTCCAGCAATAATTAGATAATCTACATATAGACCCAGTATTGCATACCCTTCTCCTCTCTGGAGTTTATAGACACATGGATCACATTTGGTTCTAATCATTCCCAACTGGTATAAAATTTGATTGATCCTTTTGTTCCAACATTTTCCTGATTTTGGTAGACCATACAAGCTTTTTTTCCAATTTACACACTTTGTTTTCTTCTTCTTTTTGCATAAAACCATCTGGTTGTCTCGTGTATACTGTCTCTTCTAAATCTCCATAGAGATAAGCTGTCTTCACATCATAAGTCTTTATGATTGAATTCTGTTGTGTTGCACTAGCTACTATTGTTCGCAAGCTCTCCTTTTTGAGTACAGGTGAAAAAGATTCCTTATGGTCCACACCATATCTTTGATTACATCCAACAACAACCAGTCTGGCCGTTCATTTATATATGCCGTCATTTATGTTTTCTTTGTACTGTAGACCCATTTGCTATTGATGACTTTGATACCATTTTCCCTTGGTACTAGTGTCCATACTTTATGTTTCTCTATCTCACTGATCGCCTCTTCCATTGCTTTGAGCCATTCATTTCTTTCTCTACTATCCATTGCTTCTTTAAAGTTCGCCGGGATATAATTATCTATTTCCATAATTAAGTTTGCATCATTCCTATCCTTTATTCTTTGTGAGCGTCGGACTCCTTCTTCAATCAATGTCCTTTCTTGCTCTTCAAGTCTTGCTTTGTGCCGTTCTTCTAAGATGCTCTTTGTTTCTCCTTTCTTTCTTCCTCCTTTTACGCATCTTTTCTCTATCGGTTCAGTTTGTGATGAGTTATTTTCACAGTCACCACCTGGTTTTGCTGAAGTATCCTACTGAGACTTCATTTTACTCTCTGTGACAGGATTATCTTCTCTCAAGATAAGAAGATCTTCAACTATTTCTTCAAAATTTCCTTTATAGGTCAAATTATCACAATTAATATCTTCCTGCATATCATTTGCGTAATCAATTCCTCTCTTATCTTTACCATATTTTACTGATCTGACTTCATGAATTTTCTTTGTTATTATATCATATATTCTGTAGGCTTTTCTTTTAATGGAATAACCAATAAATATTCCTTTTCTACCCTTTTGTGGAAACTTGTTTCTTCTTGGTTTGTTATCAAGCCAATGTGTCAAACATCCAAATATTCGAATGTCTTTGACAGATGGTTTCCTCCCATTCCATCCCTGTATAGGTGTATGGTGCTTGATAGACCTGTGGGGGTACAATTATTAATGTAAACAGCTGTAGCAATTGCCTCTGCCCAAAACCTCATGGGTAATTTCGAGTCAATTAGTAAGGTTCTTGCTGTATCTATAAGAGTCCTATTCACTCTCTCTGCGACTCCATTACTTTGTGGTGAATATGTGGTGGTAAGTTACAAATCTAGAGTTACAAAATTCAGTTCCATTGTCGGTTCTTACATCTTTTATTCTAAGACTTAATTCGTTTTCGGCTCTTGCTTTAAATTCTTCAAATCTCTCAAAGGTCTCATCTTTTGACCTCAGGAAATATACAAAGATTCTCTACTGTAATCATCTACTATAACAAGAAAATACTTAGATTCTCCTAAAGATTGACATGGCATTTGTCCACATAAATCCATATGAATCAACTGCAGGGGCTTAACTGTATAATTTTCGGTAATATTATATGGCTTCTGAACCTGTTTTCCCATTATGCATGCTTCGCACTCTGGTAACCTTTGGAATTTTAGATCCAATCCTCTTACAATATGTCCTTGAATCATTTTTTTTTTCATGTATTCTTCATTTATATGGTTTAATCTTTTATGCCATAAACTTATGTTGTTATTTTTATTTGATAAATGTGTTTTTATAACCATGACATTTCCATTTTTTGCTATTGGTACATTCCTTAGTTTTGTTTTCATCATAAACATTCTATCATTTCCTTCATTATAAATTTTTACTCCATTCTTATTGAAAATAACTGAATTTCCTTTGTTGACTAATTCGTATACTGACAAGATATTATTCCTTTAATTTGGTACATGTAAGATATCTTGAATGCGAATATTTTCTTGGCCTTCACTTGTGCATGTAGTAAGTCTCATATCTCCTTTGGCTATGGCTTGGGTAGTTTTGCCCTTCTCAGCTAGGTTGATTTCAATTTTGTACTCTGTCACATTTTCCATTAAAATTAGGTTTGGGGTTAAATGTGCGATGCATCCTGAATCTATACACCATATTTTCGAATAAATAAGCTTGAGGGATGAGTCTCTTTTAATTACCTTTATTTCAAGCTTTCGGGCTCAACCGCCCTTCGACAGGACAAATTATACGCTACTAAAGTTTTCAAATCTAATCTATATAAACATTTGAGAGACGCCTGTGTCTCGAGTGTAATACGAGGCTTGCCGCGGGAGGGGATGAGATCTTTGAAAAAGATGGCCGTTTAGCCCATTGAATTATCGGAAATAAAAGATTATTTGTTGAATCGCAGAGTTCATGATACCGAGGGGGGTTTGGTGGCTGCAGGGAATATTACATTGTATATTTCAGGTAAATCAATTTTTCTATTGAGGCTATGGAATTTGCTTGATAGGATAGATTCTATGATTAGTCTTTGGTGTTTGTTGGCAATATTAGAATAGTGGATTTTCGGTGATGTAATGTTGAAGGAATGGCCAGTTTCATTTATGTGCTATACTATTAAAGATCTATGGTCTAAGTTATCAATATTTCTTTTGTGTTCATGAATTCTGATATTGACATGTCTCCCGGTTTCGCCTACGTAGACTTTTGGGCAGTTCATACATTCTATGGAGTAAATAGCGTTTCGTGGTGTGCTGTTAGGTTCATTGAATTTCATGATCATGTTTCGGAGAAGGGATCCAGAGGTAGGTGCGCAGGTGAAGTAGGTTTTGATTCCAAATTTCAATAAGAATCTCGCTATTGTGGAGGATAATGGTGAATATGGCATATTGCAAATAGATCTGTATATTGGAGACTGTGTCTTTTTAGTTGGGTCATAAATGTGTCGCAATATAAAGGATATCGGGTATGCGCAGTCCCTGAGGTTAGCTAATATGTTCTGTGTTTCGAGGTTCTTGTACATCTGGAGGGAGCAGTGGGTATGGACTCGTTTTGATAGAGCAATGACTGTGTTGATTTTGTGACTGATAGGACAGAAGGACGAGTATTGAACATAATTAGGACGGAAGGATGGTTTATAATAAACGGTGGTGTGCAATTCATGTTGGTGCCGGATGATTTTAACGTCGAGAAATGGAAGGGTATTATTGGTTTCTTTTTCAACGGTGAAGTGAAGATCAGGGTGATAATTGTTTAGATTGTAGAGGATGTCATCGGTTTTGGTGGTGGTGCAAATGCAAAAGATGTCATCAATGTACCTGCGCCAAAAGACTATATCATGGGGGGAATTGGCGGTAATCCTTCGGTCTATTGCGCGCATAGAGATCTCAGCTATTGTGGTCGATAGAGGGCTTCCCATTGGGGACCCTTTTGCTTGCCTGAATGTGTTACCTGAAATATACAATGTAATATTCCCTGCAGCCACCAAACCCCCCTCGGTATCATGAACTCTGCGATTCAACAAATAATCTTTTATTTCCGATAATTCAATGGGCTAAACGGCCATCTTTTTCAAAGATCTCATCCCCTCCCGCGGCAAGCCTCGTATTACACTCGAGACACAGGCGTCTCTCAAATGTTTATATAGATTAGATTTGAAAACTTTAGTAGCGTATAATTTGTCCTGCCGAAGGGCGGTTGAGCCTGAAAGCTTGAAATAAAGGTAATTAAAAGAGACTCATCCCTCAAGCTTATTTATTCGAACATAATATTATGGGATTACCTATTAATACACCATATTTGCCTATCATTTCTCCCATCTGGTGAATCTTCAAATTCTCTTACATATGTTTCAGATGCTTGCTCATTAATTCTACTCTTCATAGTATCCACTAGGTTATTTGAATGTTCTCTTCTGTATTTGTGATTTCTATAATCAGGAGTCCATTTCTTTTATTATCCTTGTTTCTGTTTATCTCGAAACCAGCAATCCTTAGCTAGATGTCTCTTTTTATTACAAACAAAACATCTTTTTGGCTGAAATTGTTTAAGACGAATAATCCTTTCAATAATTATAATAACGAAAAGATTCAAAAAGGATAAGTTTCTTTATTTGAAAAATAAATTCGAGCTTTCGGGCGTAAGCTGCCCTTCTACAGGAATAATGGATATAATTTTAAGTAGTCATGTATTTACAGTTATAAATATTTTCTTTAAATGGTTTCTCGCTTTGGTCTTGTATAGCGCGAGTTCTTTGATTTAAACTAAATCACGTGGGTATGCGATCCACTCGCGCTATACAAGACCAAAGCGAGAAACCATTTAAAGAAAATATTTATAACTGTAAATACATGACTACTTAAAATTATATCCATTATTCCTGTAGAAGGGCAGCTTACGCCCGAAAGCTCGAATTTATTTTTCAAATAAAGAAACTTATCCTTTTTGAATCTTTTCGTTATTATGAAATTGTTTAACTTTTCTATCTTCAATTCTGTATGCTTGTTCATGCCCATTCTCAACCGATTGATTTAATCTCATATTTCTTAGCAATATTTTTTGCCCTTGTTATATATTCATCTACAGTTTCTTTTTTTTTTTATCTTTCATTCTAATGTTCTTTAATTCTAAGCCTATATCAAAAATTGTATCTTCCAATTTGCCTGTGTATGTTTTTCTCAGTGAGTCCCATACTTTCCTCGCATTTGTTCCAGCTTGTTCATTTGTCAACGTAGTGATGATTATCCCAAATGCTTCATCATTTTTCTCACTCCAAATCTCCCAAGAACTTTTGTCCTCCA
This sequence comes from Cordylochernes scorpioides, assembly GCA_030710605.1. Lineage (NCBI taxonomy): Eukaryota > Metazoa > Arthropoda > Arachnida > Pseudoscorpiones > Chernetidae > Cordylochernes > Cordylochernes scorpioides. Next base: position 44,712,476 of record CP092869.1, on the reverse strand, counting down.
TATCAGGTTCTGGATCGGAAATTACACATTTAAATAATTTTCTTCCTCTCAGAACTGCCCCGATTTTCAACTCCCAAATTCGATAATTAGTTCCTGTTAATATATGTTCCTCGAAGAAGTTTGGCGAGTTGCCACACAAAATATCGGAAATAAAACTTTATGATCCAATATAGGCATTTTAAAATAATATAATATATGGATTTCTCTATTTTCAAACATATCTAAATATATTTCTTTATACAGCGTTTTACCTATCGTTTTCACACTTTAATTCAGTGAATAAAAATATATTTCACAGATTAAATGTTATTCTGTGATTTATATCAAGGTATGCGCCTCATTCAAAATTGACCTACCTTTACTTCAATTCACCTATATGGAAGTTCAACAAGAGTTTTCTCTCTACTTGTCTCCTACAGACCTGGAACCATCTCTTTGCAGATAACACAGCAGTTACATATCAGTTCAAAGTTTTTCGAGAAACTACAAAATTTAGCAGATGAAATTAAAAAATGATGCGAAAACTGGAAGGTTAGAATGAACCCAGAGAAGACATACCATCCTCTTCAAGAGCAATGCAGCAAAAAAATTCAACATTCCAGCACCCATATGATACTTTCTTCAGCCGCTCTATTTCTTTGAGCAAGAAAGTCAAATACCTGGGTGTGATATTTGACAAGCGTCTAACCTACAAAGATCATATAAAAAGCGATTCATGAAGGCAAACCTGACACGGATCATATTTCTAGCATTTATTGATCGGAAAGGTCCGCGAAGTCTAAAAAGAAATTCGAACCTACAAAACCATGATTCGGCAAATCTGACCTATGTCTTCCATAGATGGCTCCCAACAGCTCGGGCACACAAGAAACAACTACAAATGTGTTGGAAAATAAAACTCTACGTCAGGTCACACGAGCACTCACTACGTTAAAATATGTTAATTCGCGAAGATACACAAGTTGAATCTATAGAGGACTGTATTTGTAGGATATCAAAAAGATTCTTTTATACACCAGTGGAGAAATCAATCTTCAAAGATCTTAAAAATTATATTTCTGGTGTATAGTTCAACCCAAAATCAGACCGAGACAATTTCTGTTCCAATTGTAATCTCCAACGATCATTTAATATTGAAGACCATCAATCACCAGCCTCCCCCATCATTAACCAATGTCATCCAAAAAACGAACTATTCACAACATCAAGAGCAAACTTTGAACAAGGTTAGTCTATGACTAGCATCTTTCCATAATTTATGATAGATCTAGACAGGGAAGTGCAATTTTTTGCGGCATCTCTATCAGAGCCTTAAATGATAAAGTGTGTTTGTGTTTCGCCCCTTAACGCCATTGGTAACCCAGAAATCCAGAAGCCCCACTCATATCGTCGACAGTTCGCAATCTTAGCTATCTAAATGTACAGATCGGCTGAGTTAGAGACCCCAGCGACATAGAAGGCAATGAACAAGCTGATTAATTTGCCAAGGCTGCAGCTGCCGCTATTTTATTCTACTCACTCTAAAGGTTTGTTCGAGCCCGTAGCGAACAGTATTTCATCCAACTTTGAAACGAACTCTATGTCACAAATTACTACACAAAAGACATAAGGAGAATAGCTGCAACCCCAAATATTCTCATTTCGATCCTACCCAAAATTTCTAAAAATTTTAGGGCGTTTAGAGAAAGTATCTTGTAAAAAGATTCGAGGTAATACGACAATGGATCTCAGAGGAGCAACATAAAGCTTTCGCTCTTATATACAGTGTTTTTATAGGCATTTTCCCTACTTTTCATTATTTGTGAAAGGAGAAAAATTCGCGCTAAAAGAGTTTTAATTATAAAGCATAGATGCGCGAAAATCCTTTATATATAGTGTAGTAATTTTGTGTAGTAATATATATATACACTTATCTTTTTATGAAAAAGAAAAAGGCATCTCATTATCGTGCAACTCAAAGTTGCTGATGGCTTGCGCCATCTATCGGAATAAATATCAAATATTCACGTTGATTTTTATTTATTTCAGAATTGGCCAAATACCCATTCTTTATTAATCAAGAGATAATCAACGAGAATAGTTGATATTTATTCCAATAGATGGCGCAAGTCATCAGCAACTTTCAGTGGCACGATAAGGAGATGTTTTTTTCTTTTTCATAATGTATGCACCTTATCCCAGTACAATATCACATTTGTACTATTTTTTCACACTTTTCCTTTTGCTAGAATGTCCTAATAGCGCAATTTTCGAGGTAACGGTATAAGAAATATTTACTGTATTTTCAACTTTAATAAGAACATGAAATTATTTTTGATATTCATTTTGCGTATGTTAGCCGCTTTATGGTGTTTCGTGCAGTCTGTCTGGTGGATGGCGAAGTCTTCCATAACGGAGATCCAGTACCATCGGACAACCCCTGCGAGTTCTGCAAGTGCAGGCCTCCAGGGTTCGCCTGCGTCTACCGTAGCTGTGAAGCCAAGCCTGGCTGCAAAGCTGTGAGACGGGAGAAGGCCTGCTGTCCCGACTACATCTGTGGTGGGTAAACCTTCTACTCTGGCGTGTAGATTTTCCGTATGTAGTCCTTTTACACTACCTTGTACTTCCGCATGAAGATATTGGCCTTCTTTATCAGACCTTGTAATTTAGCATGTAGACCTATACTTCCGTGTATGTGGACCTTATACTCCTGTATGTGGACCTACAAATCCGTATGAACTTTGGTATGTAGACCTTGCAATGTTGTGTAGACGTTGTGTAGATCCTCCTCCGGTCTTTTTCTTTTTCCTTTCTGTTGTGTGTGTGTGTTCTTGTTTATATTTTATTTAATCGTATACAGTATTTGACATATACAGAAGCTATATAGAAATATTTGCAATTATATGAGAAAAAGGGATTTTATTTTCAAAAAAGGTTAGATACAATTGACTGCCATCCTCTCGTAAAATTACAATGTACAAGTGTATTTGTATTTTCACCCATAATAGACCTTTCCACTTAATCGTCTAAAGTAACACATTTTGGAATTTCCAGCCGATTTTATAATGCTTCTGTAGGATGTTAGTAAATCGTAGCAGCCACTCTACAAACTCACTTCAATTTTATTTGCCAATATTAATTCTGCGACATCGTCACTTAACCAGTCTGTGCTGCATAATGTATCTAAAATGCAGTGTTTTAAACATATTTAAAAGGGAGAGGTTCCCCTTTTTTCTAATAAATATCGTTATTTACAATATCAATGAAATGTAGTCTAGCGCCAAGAAAGATGCAGTAGAGTGTAGGTCCATGAGTATACTTGCCAAGTGGTCAGTCCTCAATGATACCGAACCTTGGCCGCAGTTGTCCGCGTCGCTCTCGGTGTATTTTTCACGTCCTGCTCTAAAGCTCCGTCGATGGTATTCTTAGTACATCTTCCCCATCCTGAATGAAGCCCGTCGAAGTATTTCTTGGTGCATATTCTACGTCCTGTTCTGAAGACCCGTCGAAGTAATTCTTGGTGCATTTTCTAATCCTGTTCTAAATCTCCGTCGATGTAATTTCTTGGTACATCTTTTACGTCCTGTTCTAAAGCCCCATCGAAGTAATTCTTGGTGCATCTTTTCCGTCCTGTTTCAAAGCCCAGTCGATGTAATTCTTGGTTCCAGAGTGTAATTCTTTGTGGAAGGGTGGTCTAAACCGCTGGTTTTCAACCTCTTCGACACGGGATTGAATCCCGTATTGAGCACTTTTTTATAATTGAAAAAAAAAATGTTCCAATGGCCCCCGGTTTTTGCAAAAGTATAACCCCACCAGCGAGTGCATGTAACCGAACGGGGCTTTGACATATTTGTAAGTGCAAATGTCGAACTGCTTTTCACATGTGTAGACATGTGGTGCACTTAGAGTAAAAGCAGTGGCAACTTCTACCCACCATGATTATCATGGCCTGTACCACGCGAGTGTACTAGGGATAAATATATTTATCAAGAAATTGGGTTGGCCAAATATCACGGAACAAGTTAAATAAACGTTTAGTTTATTTTTGCTCCACTAGATGGCGCTCTGCCATCTAAAAAGCACATGTGCTCGTGTGGTCAGGAAATGCCTTATTTATTTTTAATATATATATGGTAATTTAAACCACAAACATCATATTGTATATACCTGATAACAAGATTTTCATGTTGTATAATAGAAACACATCTGTAAATGATTATACGCATGATTGACATGTGTTATTACATCAGCATATGTATTGTACTATGTACAAACTGAGGATAAATAAATAAAACTCTGTAATAGATTAAGAGTTGAGCTAAAGCAAAAGGTCAAAAACGTCTAAATTCGAGATAGATGGAAGTCACAAAACAACAAGGTCTAAAGATGGAAACTGCCACGGCGCCAGTTTAGAATTTCACCAGACGAACCACACTCTTCACATCTGCTGAAATGCAATACTCCCTTTCTCAGAAAAGGTATATAAAGCCTCCGTCTTAGCCAAAAATACAGTCACTTGATAGTCACTTCACTATCTGCGTGAGGCCTCGTTGGTTGTACCCTAGGTCCATCTCATCCACCATGTAGACCAGTAAGAACTCTTCCATCTCCATCTTTCGCTCCTAGCTCAACTTTTATCTGTTCACGGAACTTTCTTAGTGCAACTGTGTCTTCGTTTTTTGTGTATGGACATTCCCAAGCTTTCCACTCTGCCTCGACCACGACTGCCTGTACTCTGTGAGAACTGTTAAAGGTCTTCCAAGGTGCAGAGAGGTACTGGAAAACTCGCCATCCTGACAGTTCCTCTCGGTCAACACACTATACCGAGAGTCGACAGGGACTCACACCATAGTTTAAGTCGACTGGATCACTCATCACAGATTTAGTCGACATGATTCTACAAGAGTCAACAGGACCTCACCACATATATATATGTGATAAGAGGTTTCCTGTCGACTTATCTGTGATGAGGCATCCTGTCGACTCACGCTATAGCTGTGGTACCCGAGGGTCAAACCTGTAGTAACCGAGAGGGACAGTCAGGGCGTGGAGAGTTTTCCAGTACCTCTCTGCACCTTGTAGGACCTTTACCAGTTCTCACAGAGTACAGGCAGTCGTGGTCGAGGCAGAGTGGAAAGCTTGGGAATGTCCACACACAAAAAAAAAACGAAGAGACATTGTTGTAGTAGGAAATTTCCATGAACAGATAAAAGCCGAGCTAAGAGCAATATGGAGAAAGAAGGTTTCTTACTGTTTTATATGGTCGATGAGGTGGACCTGGCTGCAACCAACAAGGGCTCACGCCGACGGTGAAGTGACTGTGTAAGTTCGGCTAAAACCGAGGTTTTATATCTTTGCCGAGGGGGGGGGGGGGGGAGACATGTGAGAATTTGGACTTTGAACGTCTGCGGCATTCTGCACCCTTTGACCTTGATGGCAACGGGCTGCCAAATTCCTTTTTAAGGTTGTTGGATTTCTCTCTCGATTTTAGACGTTTTTGAACTTCTCAATCTAGCCTTAACTCAACTCTTAATCTATTACATAGTTTTATTTATTTATCCTCAGTTTGTACAAAGTACATTACATATGGTGATGCAATGACACATGTCAATCATGCGTATAATTATTTATAGATGTGTTTCTATATACAACATGACAGTCTTGTTATAAGTATTATACAATATGGGGTTGTTGGTTTAAATTACCATAGATGAGCCCCGGGAGTGAAAGGGTTTATCCGGGTTTAAACCGGTAAAGCCTCTCTAACACAGGAAAGTAATTAAAATTTCTTTTAATTAATTTAAACTGTGAGGTTAAAGGGCTATAACAAGATTGTTGTTTGGATATATCTGAAAATTATAAAAATAAAACTTATGTTTAATTTAAAAGTTATGATATTCATTATAAAAGAGAAATTTAGATAAAACCTTTGTTTGATAAAAATATAATGATGATAAAAATAAAATGATGTTCTAAGAGATTGTTGGCGGGCGTTAGAAAGGGTTAGGGGTTAAAGAATATGCAATTCTAAGTATTACACATGCAATCAAATATTAGATCCAGGTGCAAAGCGAGGATATAGACTTGAGCGTCTTCCTAGGCAATGTTTCACCTGTGATCCTGTATAAGGTTACAGTGCTTTGTCACAATTGTAGGGTTATTGGGTTGAAAAGTTGTTGAAGAAAAAGTTGTTCATTGATATGATTGAAAGGGGTGAAATGGAGAACCATGCTATAAGTAGAATTGTTGTATCGACAGTAGGTGATCTGACTTGACTTGAAATAAAAGGTTGATTGTGGTCCGCTAGAGCTAAAAAAATTGAGAGTTGTGAACGCCTTGTGCATGCGTTGGTGATTGTGCTCTATAGATGATTGAAATAAACCTTTGAAACGTGTTCAAGCCAGAAGTTGGGATTTATAAATCTGGGGAACTGTGTTCAAATAGTTTGTTGAAATTATGAAATCAAAAAAATTGTCAAGCAGTACTGTCGTTTTTCTACGTTGATGTGAAGCATTAGCTGAAAAAATAGCAGTGTAAAGTACACTGAAGTGGTTAGAGAAACGATTGTTGTATGCCCGATAATTAATGATATTATTTGTCCTATTATATAAAGGTATAAAAACAAATATAAAATGAATAAAAATATAGAAATATCATTGTGGTTGAATAAAGTTTAAGTGAACAAAATCAAACAATCAATATATAAAGGTAATAATAATGAAGAATTAAAGTGATTTTTGACAACAAATAAATGTTTTGTAATACTAAAATAATATTATGAAAAATAAAAGTAAAATTGATTTTTTTAAAAATAATATTAGATTAAAAATTTGTGATTATATAATTGATAGGTAAAAAATAAATTTTTAAATATATATTCTATACAAAAATAGAATATAGTTAAAGATTATTACAATGAGTAGATGAAGGTTTAGTATTTCTTCTAAAAAGAAGTTACAAATGTGGTGTGTAGGCTTTATAAATCGAAAATTGAGAAGCGCAATTCATTGCTTGGATTGGTTACTAAAATGTTGTGTATTGTGATCTCAATTTAACATGTAAAATGTTTGATATGTAGAAAAAAATAGAGATTTACACAGGATTGAAATATCAAAATGTTCAATTTAAGGTAGGTCTTGTTCAAATATCTAAATGTTTTAAAAAGTTAGGTTAAGATATCGACTGCTAATGTAGTAAAAGGTGTGGAATTAAAAGGAATGCGGGACACGCTCCAAATTTTCTGGTGGCGAGTAAGGGGGAAGTGGGCAATGGATTTATTGAGGCGGGAATGGTGTCTCGAGATATTTAGTCTATCATTTCGGTATTTTTATGACTCTCTGTCTGGGAATTTGTGAAATTCTCGAGGAAGTATAAATGGCTGATGTGAAACACATGTTACACATGGCGGTCATTCCAATAGCGGATATTTAGTTGACAGCTTTGTTAGCGGGGAGAGAGGACGTTATATACATGAAACGGGGTCGACTAAAGGGCAATTGCCGCTGTTTATCGTCGGGGATTATATTACTGGGGTCTTGTCTACAGCGCACGTGCTTTAAATTCTTTCTCTTCTAGTCTGGATCTGGTGGTTTCAAAGAAATCTTTATATTGTGTGAAATAGAGTAAGTAAGTAAGTAATACAGATCCAAATGGGTTGGTGTAGAGTATGTAGATAGAATAGGTTTTTGAATTTAACGGGAAAATATTTGGTCGCTATTTGAGGTTTGTTTCAAAACGATCGATATTAAATAAATCTGGATTTAAATGTAGGAATGGCTGGGAAGTTTGAGGCGGTATAATTCGTTATAGTTGCGTCTCGAAGATATCTGGAGTCAAATGTTTGAATTCACTGAGATATACATTTAGAGACATTCGCTGTGGGTTTTGAATAAATCGGGTTTGTGGAGGTGAAATGTAAAGAACATTCTCTGTTTAATATTTTAATTTATTGACATGTATGGTGTCACTGTCTCTATTGAGAGGTTGATTGGGGCGATCTATTCGAACGCCATTGGGTGAGATTATTTCAATTATTGTGTATGGTCCAGTAAAATATAGTGCTAATTTACCTGTGTCGGGATGTCTATAATTTTTGACCAAAACAAGATCATTCACTTCGAAATGTGGTGTTCTGTGCTGCTTATCAAATGTTTCTTCACCTTTTTTATGCTTATTTTGGGTACGAGAGCGTGCTATCTCTCTAGCTCTAGTTATTTCGGGGTATGGGTTAAGATGAGTTCTTAGATATGGAGGGACAACATTGAACATTAAGTAGGTGGGTGGAAAACTTGTAACAGAATGGGGTGTGCTATTATACGTTTGAGTGATGCGCGCTTAACTAGTTGAGTCCAGGAAGCTTTTGGATTTTCTAGATAAGCTAGTCTGAGCTTGCCTGTAATGGTGGCATTTAAGCGTTCTATTAAACCGTTTGCTTGTGGGTTTTTGCTTGTGGTGAGTAGGGGTTGTATACCATGTGTTATTAGAAATTTACGGAATTTGTCTGAGGTGAAATCGGGCGCTCTGTCAGATAACAGACGTTTTGGAAATCCTTGTTGTAGTACAGTTTTGAGGGTTTGAATGTACGTTAGGGTACTGGTTTACTGGTCAAACTCTCTTTGAGAGTGGTGAAAGCTTGCTGACAATCTGGGTTCCAATTCCATTTCACATCTTTTTTAAGTAGTCTTTTTAAAGGTGCTCGTAAGTGTTGTGTTTCGACGTTGTTGCGGACTTAGTAAAAATGTTATTCAATGATGTCAGGTTTAGATGTGAGTAAAAGTGCGACTTTCGACGTGGACACGCTTTGGGGTGAGACGTGTCACAGGCATGAAGGCGTCTTTGTGGCCTGTTAAGTGAGAAAATTTGTTGTGATGCGCTGTGTGACACGAGTGAGTGAATTGAATGGAAAGGTGCAAGGTAAAGTCTTTGTTTTTGGTACAGCATCTAACTTGTTTCACCATGAATAACAAATTTACTAGTCATGGGTGGTGGTTGTACAAAGCACATCGAGATATTTTGGCTGTTAGTGGATGTGGCACGTTTAGTGGCGACGATATGGAGCTTGTGCGGCTCGAGATTGATTTGTTGCTAAGTCGCGCGCTAATAGATGGTGGCCAATTGGAGAAAGTGATGGGGAGTGTGTTGTAGTTTGTTGAGAGAGATGTGTGGATGATTAATAATTATGCATGTAAAAGGAAAGGACGAGGGAGTGAAACTATGTTGGATTTTTAACTTGTTTTTGGGGAAGAACAGTTACTTTTCTAGTTGTGATTTTGAAGATATTGTATTTTCGATTTTTGCAATTTGGAAAAAAATGTGTTTCACCTATGTTTATTAAAATTTGAATATATTTTTAAATCGTTGATTATGTTAGTGCGAAAGTCATCCTTGTAAAAGGGGCAATGGCGTGATAGTGACTTATAAATTGAATTGGGCGTTTACATAAAATAGTGGACATAACAATTCGTGTTTTGCTATAAAAATAAGATATTGAGAAAAACACACAAATAAATTTAGAATTATGATTCGAGTAATTTAAAAAAATGATGATTTTTTTAAAATGTAAAATTGAAAGTAATGAATCAAAATTTATAAGTTGCTTAATATAAAGTAAAAATTGATAAATGGGGGTGTAAAATATTTAAAATTAGGATTGAAATGATATAAAAATGGTAAAAATTGATTTCAAATGATTACAGTGAAAATAAACATTAAATTTATGGAGAATCAAGTTGTGAACATGAGAAGAAAGTTACGTAGGTTTTTAAAAACTCACAGTTTTGTGGATTGTTCAATCAGGAGACTTGGGCTTTAGTTGTCGTCCTGATGACGCGGAAGACGCTCCATGTAGAACTTATAGAAGTTTGTAACTTCTGTTTGGTGACGGCGCAAGTCGCCTGGAAGGTGGTTGCGTTGTAAGGCCGAAGGTGGGGAATTTCTCACCGGTTAATTTTGCGGGATTTTCAGCTGTGTCGTTAGAGCAATAGAAGATTGCTCAGTCGTTTCGTTGGAATGGCGGGTTTGTTCCTCCATCTTTGCTCTTCCTCGCTTCTGTCTGGACAGACTTCCTACCTTCTTCGTTGTGGTCATCCTGTCGACTCTTCTGTGATAAGAGGTGTCCTGTCGACTTATCTGTGATGAGGCATCCTGTCGACTCTCGCTATAGCTGTGGTAACCGAGGGTCAAACCTATAGTAACCGAGAGGGACAGTCAGGGCGTGGAGAGTTTTCCAGTACCTCTCTGCACCTTGTAGGACCTTTAACAGTTCTCACAGAGTACAGGCAGTCATGTTCGAGGCAGAGTGGAAAGCTTGGGAATGTCCATACACAAAAAAACAAAGAGACACAGTTGTAGTAGGAAAGTTCCATGAACAGATAAAAGTCGAGCTAAGAGCAAGATGGAGAAAGAAGGTTTCTTACTGTTTTACATGGTCGATGAGGTGGACCTGGCTGCAACCAACAAGGGCTCACGCCGACGGTGAAGTGACTGTGTAAGTTCGGCTAAGGGGGGGGGGAGACATGTGAGAATTTGGACTTTGAACGTCTGCGGCATTCTGCACCCTTTGACCTTGATGGCAACGGGCTGCCAAATTCCTTTTTAAGGTTGTTGGATTTCTCTCTCGATTTTAGACGTTTTTGAACTTCTCATTCTTGCTTCAACTCAGCTCTTAATCTATTACATAGTTTTATTTATTTATCCTCAGTATGTACAAAGTATATTACATATGGTGATGCAATGACACATGTCAATCATGCGTATAATTATTTATAGATGTGTTTCTATATACAACATGACAATCTTGTTATAAGTATTATTTAATATGGGGTTATTGGTTTAAATTACCATATATATATAGATATATAAATGACCTGCATATCCAGGGGCACTTCGCAGGAGGCGCGAGAAAGGTATATGCATTTTAATGGGATCCGGGTTATTCTTCTGCAGATGGGCCTTTTCATATTCGTAGCACATACATACGAGTATGTAGCATGCGCCGTTCATTCAACCTCAGCGACCGTTTAGATCACACAAACGAGAGCTAGTGTAAAGAAAGGTTCCACTGACGATTGGTTGGTGGGAGGCATGCGCTAGCTCACTGTGGCCAAGTTTTGTGTGATCTCACCAAGTGTTTAGAATCAGATGTATCGCCATGTTTCAGGCTGAATTAAAACAAATATATGATCAAGCTTGATCAAGCAAGTGGCGTAATAAAGTATAATTTACGGTTATCCGTTTTTAAGTTGAATTTTTAATAAACAAATGTGAAAAATAGTACAAATGGTAAATTGTATTGGGATGAGATTAATAAATTAATAAAAAGGCATCTCCTTATCGTGCAATTGAATGTTGCTGATGGCTTGCGTCATCTATCGGAATAAATATCAACTATTCGTTGATTTTCAATTATTCCTGAATTGGCTAAATACCCATTCTTGATTAATCAAGAAAATCTAACTACGTACGCGTTTCTCGCTGATGGCCTTCGTCAGCGTGGTGCAAGCTGTACCTCAACGACCAAAAACCTGGTCATTCAGGCATCCTGAAAAATCATGAAACGATTAGTTAAGGCCAGAAGTGCATGAGGACGCGAAACAATTTGAAAAAATAACACAAATGTGAAATTGTTCTGGGATATGGTGAAACAAATGTTTATAAAGATTTTTCGTTTTTATATTCTCGTATTTGTCACCTCGCATGTTCGTCTGGCTAATGAACTTCATTCTAAAAAAATATAACAATAAGTGGTCTTTAGCTGACCAAAGTGTATTGACTTCAGCCGCTGCTTTTGTGACCTTCTTTAATTAAACCAGTAAAGGAGGATTTTTTTTTTTCAAATGTAATAATAGATCTGAAATACTTCAATGGTATATTTATTTTAATTTTCTTTCTCTTCCTTAACCATTATTTCAATTCACTTCTTTTTAAACCTTTTAAAATTAGATACCTTCCAAAACCCGATCCTCTCTTTATTTAGATTTTTAATTATTTTCTCGTCTTTTTTTATTATTAAGTTCTTCATTAAAAATCCATTTAGTTTCTTGGAGAATTTTTTAATGGAGAATTTCGGGACACTGTTGCAGTTTCACTGAGATTTAATTAAAGAATATTTTTAGAAAAATTTTCTGCATACCTCTATTATTCCCCACCCCCGAAATAAGAAAATTGATAATTTCTGTCAGGTCTTTTCACTTATGCCTCACATAACACAAAACTAGGTAGTGTTTACACTGTATATGAATTCCATTTAATAATTTTCGCATTTAGCGACTGTAGATATATATATATATATATATATATATATATATATATGGTAATTTGAACCAACAACCTCATATTGTGTAGATAACTTATAACAAGATTGCCATGTTGTATATAGAAACATATCTATAAATAATAATGCGCATGATTAATCTGTGTCATTGCATCACCTATGTAATGTAATTTGTACAAAGTGGATAAATAAATAAAATCTGTAATAGATTTAAAAGTTGAGCTAAAGCAGAGATCGAGCATAGTATTGCCAAAACAACAGAGTCTAAATATGGAACTCATAAATCAGGTAGATTCACAGTTCCCACGACAGGCCACCCACACTGTCACATGTGGTGGAATGCAGAGACCCCTCTCACACCTGGACAGGTAAAGGCGCCCTTTCTCAAACGCCCCTGTCACATAAGGTCGCCCCGTCTTTAACCTATAAATCATCACCTTACAGTCTCTTGACAGTTCAGTCAGTTCAGTACAGTTGAGTTTAGTTCACCCTCAGCGAAGCTCACGTCGGTTGTCACCAAGGTCCTTCTCATTCAACATGTAGTTAGGAAGAACTCGTCTATCTCCATCTTTTCGCTCCTTAGCTCAACTTTTATCTGTTACGGAACTTTCTTAGTGCAACTGTGTCTTCGTTTTTTGTGTGGACATCCCCCAGCTTTCCACTCTGCCTCGACCACGACTGCCTGTATTTTGTGAGAACTTTTAAAGGTCTTCCAAGGTGCAGAGAGGTACTGGAAAACTCTACATCCTGACTGTTCCTCTTGGTCAACACAGTACAACAAGAGCTACCAGGACTTCAACATTATTTCAGTAGTCGACAGGATCTCTACAAAAGCTACTGGAATTCTCATCTTTCATTACAGAAGCCGACAGGATGACCAAAACGAAGGATGACACAACGAAGAGGTAAGAAGACCGTTCAGATAGGAAGCGAGAAAGAGCAAAGATGGAGGAACAAACCCGCCAGTCCAACGAAACAACCAAGCAATCTCTCCCCCCAACAAGAGACGATATTTACGGAAGAAACGCCGCCCCAACGGACTTCCGCATACCCGCTAACCGATCGCCAACGTCGGGAGCAAGCTGACCGCGCCAACGACAGCCCCGATATTCCCGCAAGTCATGGAAACCGAGCAGCGATGTGACCCAAACCCTGTGAGAAGTTCTTCATCTTCGACTTGACATCGTCGAGACAATGCTCAAGGCAACAAGCCACAATCAACTTCACAGAAGCTACAAGCGTCTACAAGCTCTACATGGAGCGTCTTCAACGTCAGCAGGAATACAAGCCAAGACCAAGTTTCCTGACTGAATTTTCATCCAAACTGTAAGTTTTAAAATCTTACATAACTTTATCCTCAAGTTCACAACTTGATTCAACCTAAATTTTCTATTTATATTTTCACTTTAAGCATTTAAAATCAATTTTTACCTTTTTTATATCATTTTTTATTGAATTTTTGAAACTCTCACACTCTCATTTATCAAATTTACTTTAATTTTTAATCAGATTATAAATTTCAAGTTATTACTCTCAATTTTACTTTTAAAAAAAAAATTTCGCCCATCAAGCATTTTTACAAATTTGCCAATCTTACATGTCGTTCTTAAATTCACCTATAATAATATTATCCAAATCTACAACTTAAAAAAAAAATCATTATTATTATTTCTTAAAATCTCTCATTCATCATAATACTAAACTTATTTTTGTTTTACTTATTAGTTATCTTTATACCAAAAGACCAATATCTTTATCAATTCTTAAAATTTGGTAATGTTCACCATTTCAAGTAAGCGCCCAATTCAAATTATTTGTAACTCTCACGACATTGCCTTTTTACAAGGAACATCTTTACGCTACCATAATCAACGATCAAAAATATCAATTTTTAAATATAAATTAACGTAGGTGAAACACATTTTTTTTTAATTGCAAAAATCGGAAGATACAATATCTTCAAAAACACTAGGGAAAACAACTATCTTTCCCAAAACAAGTTGAAAATAAAGATTCCCTCCACTTCATCGCCAGTAGCTAAATTAGGTCACAACCTACCAAACTTATTAACAACATTTTATTCTAACTTAGATACACTCCCTCGTCTCTACTTTTTACATGCATAATTAAGCATCAATAAATCTCTCTCAACAAATGTTACAACACTCACACATCACTTTATCCAATTGGCAACAATTATTAGTCCGCGACTCAACACACAAATCCAATTTCGAGCTCCACTTAGCTCTATATCGTCGCCACAATAAAATAATTTCACATTAAGCGTGCCACATCCACTAACAGTCAAATATTCTCTCGATGTGTTTCATACAACAACCACCCATGACTTTATTAAATTTGTTATTCATGGTTAAACAGGTTAGATTTGTACCAAACTAAGACTTCACGTGACACCTTTTCATTCACATTTCTCACTTCGTGTCACAGTGCCACACCACAAAACTTTTTCACTTTTCAGGCCAAAGACGCCTTCACGCCTGTGACACCACATCTCAACTCAAAGCGTGTCCACGTTGAAAGTCGAACTTTCACCACACATCTAAACCTGACATCACCTAATAACATTTTTTCTAAGTCAAAACTAAATTCGAAACACAACAACTACAAAACACCGAGAAAATCATATCTTTCAATTATAACAGTAAATTGCCAACTCAACAAAAGAGAGAAAGTCAGTTTCGAGTAAATCTCAAACATAGCAAGCCATCCCACATGTGTGACCACCCCAAAAATAGAATTTCCGTGAAAAAAAAAGGGAAGTGGACGCCCTTTTTGACGTCACTCCCTTGGTCACTACTATCTTTTGAGAATATCTTTGGACATGCCCTCTCTTCCCCCTCAAGGCAGATCTTCTTGACCGCTAGCTTCATGACGCCATTTTGAACACATGTGTCACACTACTCATTTAGATTTCCTCGAGAATCTCACAAATCTCACCAACGAGATATCACAACACAACATACTTTAAACATTTTACATGTTAATTGATAACACCAATTAAAACAATTTGGTTATGTCTTATATAGACTTTTTAACGCGAAAGAGAAATCATTCTCTACATACTAGCATTGAGGACAAACGAAAAGATCATTTCACATATTCCCAGTTTCAGAGTCATAGAAACACCGATGTTACCAAAGGGATATAATCTAGTCACACACCACAACTGTAACTTTTCGTCAAAAGAGACCATTTTTGTTCAATTTTACACTACTTAAAATTTATCCAATCATTAATAACCTTCAATTATATTATAAATTTTGTATAAAATCTTGAATAATTATTCTTATTCTTACCTTTCAATTATATAAACAAATTTTTAATCCAACATTTAAAAAAAAAAAACCCTTTAATCAAGTTTACTTTTATTTTCATGATATTATTTTAACATTGTAAAACATCTAATTGTTTCAAAAATTATTTTTATTTTATTATTTATTATATATTTTATATATTACAGGTTTAATTTTGTCCACTTACACTTTTTGTACCCGCAATCATATTTCTATAATTCTATTCACTATATTTTATTTGTTTAAATACCTTTATTATCTGACAAAGTTTATCATCCACTATCGGGCATCTACAACAATCGTTTTCAACAATCATATTCTTTAACCAATCCCCTATATTTTTCATCACTATCTTTTCAGTCATTGCGTCACATCAATGTAGAAAAACGACAGCACTGCTTGACAATTTATTTTTTGATTTCGTAATTCAACAAACGCCTTGAACACAGTTCCCCAGACTTACAAATCCAAACTTCTGGTCTGAACAAGCTTCAAGAGTTTATTTCATTTCATCCGCAGAGCAAATCACCAACGCATACACAAAGCGTTCACTTTTTTCAACTTTTTTCAGCTCTAGCGGACCACATTCAACCTTTGATTTCGAGTCAAGTCAGATCACCTACTGTCGCTACCATTCTACTTATCGCATGGCTCTATTTCACTCCTTTCTCAATCATATTAATAAGCAACTTTTCTTCAACAACTTTTAACCCAATAATCCTAAAATTGTGACAAAACACTGTAACCCTTATATAGGATCGCAAGTGAAACATTGCCAAGGAAGACAGCTCAAGTCTATATCCTCGCTTTGCACCTGGATCTGAGTATTTGGTTTACATGGGCACTTCTAACAATTACATATTCTTCAACAACTTTTCAACCCAATAACACTACAATTGTGACAAAGCACTGTTACCCTATACAGGATCACAGGTGAAACATTGCCTAGGAAGACGCTCAAGTCCATATCCTGGCTTTGCACCTGGACCTAAGTATTTGATTGCATGTGTAAATCTCACAATTGCTTATTCTTTAACTACTAACCCTGTCCAACGCCCACCAATATTCTCTTAGAATGTGAATTTTTATGTCATCATTTTATTTTAATAATCTTTTTTGTTAATCAAACAAAATGTCATTTTTATTTCACTTTTATATATCCAACAAATATCATATTGTTATAGCCTTTTTAACCCTCACAGTTTAAATTAATTAAAATAAATTTTAATTACTTACCTGTGTTAGTGAGGCTTTACCCGCCTAAACCCGGATAAACCCTTTCACTCCCGGGGCCCATCTATGGTAATTTGAACCAACAACCTCATATTGTGTAGATAACTTATAACAAGATTGCCATGTTGTATATAGAAACATATCTATAAATAATAATGCGCATGATTAATCTGTGTCATTGCATCACCTATGTAATGTAATTTGTACAAAGTGGATAAATAAATAAAATCTGTAATAGATTTAAAAGTTGAGCTAAAGCAGAGATCGAGCATAGTATTGCCAAAACAACAGAGTCTAAATATGGAACTCATAAATCAGGTAGATTCACAGTTCCCACGACAGGCCACCCACACTGTCACATGTGGTGGAATGCAGAGACCCCTCTCACACCTGGACAGGTAAAGGCGCCCTTTCTCAAACGCCCCTGTCACATAAGGTCGTCCCGTCTTTAACCTATAAATCATCACCTTACAGTCTCTTGACAGTTCAGTCAGTTCAGTACAGTTGAGTTTAGTTCACCCTCAGCGAAGCTCACGTCGGTTGTCACCAAGGTCCTTCTCATTCAACATGTAGTTAGGAAGAACTCGTCTATCTCCATCTTTTCGCTCCTTAGCTCAACTTTTATCTGTTACGGAACTTTCTTAGTGCAACTGTGTCTT
Organism: Cordylochernes scorpioides; assembly: GCA_030710605.1. Classification (NCBI taxonomy): domain Eukaryota; kingdom Metazoa; phylum Arthropoda; class Arachnida; order Pseudoscorpiones; family Chernetidae; genus Cordylochernes; species Cordylochernes scorpioides. The sequence goes on along the minus strand of CP092869.1, from coordinate 44,695,020 downwards.
CGTTTTTTGTGTGGACATCCCCCAGCTTTCCACTCTGCCTCGACCACGACTGCCTGTATTTTGTGAGAACTTTTAAAGGTCTTCCAAGGTGCAGAGAGGTACTGGAAAACTCTACATCCTGACTGTTCCTCTTGGTCAACACAGTACAACAAGAGCTACCAGGACTTCAACATTATTTCAGTAGTCGACAGGATCTCTACAAAAGCTACTGGAATTCTCATCTTTCATTACATATATATATGTTCCTAACCGCTCACAAGAGCATTTTTAAATGG
>CP092869.1:44668566-44694645 GCA_030710605.1 Cordylochernes scorpioides | reverse complement strand
AAGGAGATAAAATTATCCAGGGAAAGTTTCTTGCAAAAATTATTTAATTAACAAAATCTTTCGGGCTTTTAAGCCCTTCTAGATCAGTAATGTTTCAACAAATTTCTACGGCCTTTAAACGGAAGATGAAATATATTGGGATAGCTTTTGGTTCTCATTAGTGGTGAACAACGGTTTCTCCAATTTGATCTACACTGGTCCGCAAAATTAATGGAACAACACATGTTTAAGAAAAAAAAAAGTTATATTAAGGGATATATATCAATTTTTGGTATATTCAAAAGCTTCCATGAATTAAGAGAGTATGTAAAACAGAAAAACAAATAAAGTTGTTCCCAATATGCAAAATACCACCGTCTACGTTGACTCCGCCACCAGCACGTGCCTGAGTCTTTCTCAAAGCGTCCTAATTTTACGCTCCACTAGATTTTTATTGGACCTTTTTGTTTTTTAAAGTTTTCATGGCTTATAGGCAACATTTATCACAAGAAAAAAAAAAAGGCAAGCTATTGGAAGGATGGAAGAAGGCCAACCACAGGCAGAAGTAGCAAGATGGCTTGGGGTGACAAGAAACGTTGTCTCAAGGCTTTGGAAAAAATTTCAAACGACAGCTAATGTTGCCAGAACACCCGGACAAGGACGGTAAAGGGTCACAACGTTAAATCAAGACCGTTATTTGAGTCCTCTTGTGCGTTGCAATAGAAGAATGACAGCATCGCAACTACGAAGTGACCTCAATGCAGCTACAGGAGTCTTAGTATCAACTGATACAATACGCAGAAGGCTTCACAAGAAAGGCCTCTATGCTCGACGACCCATAATTTGTGTGCCATTGACACCACCTCAAAAGAGAGCAAGGAAACTTTGGTGAAGACAACATGTCGCCTGGAATCCAGATGAATGGAGGCGTGTAATGTTCACTGATGAGTCCAGATTCTCTCTAAACAGCGGTTCTCGTCGTGTCTTTGTCTGGAGAGAGGTAGGAGCCAGAAATAATCCCCGGAATATGGTTGAAAGGGATCCCTACAGAAGCCAAGGTTTTATGGTCTGGGCTGGAATCTTCTTGGGCGGTCGCACAGCACTCCATATTTTTCGGCAAGGAACCCTGACTGGACAGAGGTATCGGGACGAGATCTTGGCAGCATATGTAATGCCTCAAGCATTGGAAATGGGAGAAAACTTTCTTCTTATGGATGATAATGCCCGTACACATAGGGCTGGTGTGGTCGACACTTTTCTCCAAAACCATGCAATTGCTCGGATGAATTGGGAAGCTCAATCCCCAGACCTAAATCCCATTGAGCATGCATGGGACAACCTAGCACGGCGGATCTCATCCCTCCAACCCCCTCCTAGAAACACTGATAAGCTAGAAACATCCTTAGCACAAGAGTGGGCGTTGATACCACAGGAGCTGATAAACTCCCTAATTCTTAGTATGGGTCACCAATGTAGAGCCTGCCTATCAGTTAAAGGCGATCACACCCCATATTAACAACAATATCCAAGATATTTATGCACTGACTGCAAGAAGATCATTGCTTGACCGGCTAATTTGCATAAAATACGTGTTAGAATTAATTGATTTCGGGTATTCTAATCAATAATGGAATAATAAATTTGTGTATAAAATTTCATTGATAAATGTTCAATAAAATTTGAGATAAATTAAAAAGATATGTTGTTCCTTTAATTTTGCGGACCAGTGCAAACTACTACAATTTTTATATAAACAGTTTTGTTTATATTGTCTATATTTTGGTGTGTAATTAGGAAATGGTGTTTTATATTTACACTCATGAAAGAATCTTGAGGAAGTTTCATATTTTAAGCATAAACCATTTCTTATTTGCTTATATAACGGCGGATTTCCCATATATGTAAATTACAACGTTCTCCTTAATATATATAAGATATTAGTTTCGGGCTGCTGGTCTTCGTAATCGTGTTGCAGGCTATATTCCCTGGAAAATAATTATAAATCTTTTTTATTAAATGATATTTATTCCGATAGATGACGCAAGCCATCAAAAACTTTCAGTTTCACCATCAGGAGATATATTTTCTTAATTTAGGCATCTGATCTCACAGTACAATATCCCTGTTTTTATACTAACAGTAGAAATTGTTTAATTTCAAAAAGAATCTTACGCCTTTAACATAGTTTCGAATTTTGATAACAGATGGCGCGCTAGTGCATCATATATAAGATATGTGAATAATAAAATAAGAAAACACAAACAGGTGTTGATATTAAAAACAAAAAAGGCACATCCTGACCGCTCACATAGTCATTTCAGATAGCAGAGCGCCTTATAGTGGAACAAAATCAACTTAACGTTGATTTTTTTCCCGTTGAACAATTTATTAAAAATAAACAAGTTAATATATTCAGGGATCAAGTTAAATCAGCATTTAGTTAATTTTGTTCCACTAAATGGCTCTCTGCTATCTAAAATGCTGATGTGAGGTCAGGATATGCCTTTTTTTATTTATAACAAGATATACTAGATAGTAGAGTAGTATATATATATATATTCTGAATATAAAGCAATCCATAATATATATATTTTAAAAATATGGCTTATTTTGGATTGTAATAAGATTATTTATCAATCCAATATTTCGATGGACCAACCGTACATCTTTTACATCTTATTACAATTCAAAATAAGCCATATTTAAAAAAATATATATATATGAAAATACAATAAAAATATAAAAAAAGGTCAGGCGTTGATCATTTTAATTTTTTTTATTTTTTATTGTTTTTCACACGAAAAGCGTATTTACGAAAACTTAGCCTTAAATTCCCATTTCTTGATTTCTCAGAAAGCCTCTGGGACCAAATTTTGGTCGTCGAGGTACAGTCTGCACCACGCTGACGAGTACCAACAGCTCGAAACGCGTTCGTGCGTGACCTTCTTGATTTATCAAGAAATTGGGTTGGCCAAATATCACGGAGCAAGCTAAATAAACGTTTAGTTTATTCTTGCTCCACTAGATGGCGCTCTGCCATCTAAAAAGCACATGTGCTCGTGGTCAGGAGATGCCTTCTTTAATTTTAATATCAACACCTGACCCACCATTCAGTAAAAATAGAAACAGTCGCTAAATGCGAAAATTATTAGATTGAATTCATATACAGTGTAAACACTACCTAGTTTTGTGTTATGTGAGGCATAAATGAAAAGACCTGACAGAAATTATCAATTTTCTTATTTCGGGGGTGGGGAATAATAGAGGTATGCAGAAAATTTCTCTAAAAATATTCTTTTATTAAATCTCAGTGAAACTGCAACAGTGTCCCGAAATTCTCCATTAAAAAATTCTCCAAGAAACTAAATGGATTTTTAATGAAGAACTTAATAAAAAAAGACGAGAAAATAATTAAAAATCTAAATAAAGAGAGGATCGGGTTTTGGAAGGTATCTAATTTTAAAAGGTTTAAAAAGAAGTGAATTGAAATTATGTTTAAGGAAGAGAAAGAAAATTAAAATAAATATACCATTGAAGTATTTCAGATCTATTATTACATTTGGAAAAAAAATCCTCCTTTACTGGTTTAATTAAAGGTCACAAAAGCAGCGGCTGAAGTCAATACACTTTGGTCAGCTAAAGACCACTTATTGTTATATATTTTTAGAATGAAGTTTATTAGCCAGACGAACATGCGAGGTGACAAATACGAGAGTATAAAAACGAAAAATCTTTATAAACATTTGTTTCACCATATCCCAGAACAATTTCACATTTGTGTTATTTTTTCAAATTGTTTCGCGTCCTCATGCACTTCTGGCCTTAACTAATCGTTTCATGATTTTTCAGGATGCCTGAATGACAAGGTTTTTGGTCGTTGAGGTACAGCTTGCACCACGCTGATGAAGGCCATCAGCCAGAAACGCGTACGTAGTTAGATATTCTTGATTAATCAAGAATGGGTATTTTGCAAATTCAGGAATAATTGAAAATCAAGGAATAGTTGATATTTATTCCGATAGATGACGCAAGCCATCAGCAACATTCAATTGCACGATAAGGAGATGCCTTTTTATTTATTTATTAATCTCACCCCAGTACAATTTACCATTTGTACTATTTTTTCACATTTGTTTATTACAAATTCAACTTAAAAACGGATAACCGTAAATTATACTTTATTACGCCACTTGCTTGATCAAGCTTGATCATATATTTGTTTTAATTCAGCCTGAAACATGGCAATACATCTGTTTCTAAACACTTGGTGAGATCACACAAAACTTGGCCACAGTGAGCTCGCGCATGCGTCCCACCAACCAATCGTCAGTGGAACCTTTCTTTACACTAGCTCTCGTTTGTGTGATCTAAACGGTCGCTGAGGTTGAATGAACGGCGCATGCGACATACTCGTATGTATGTGCTACGAATATGAAAAAGCAATCTGCAGAAGAATAACCCGGATCCCATTAAAATGCATATACCTTTCTCGCGCCTCCTGCGAAGTGCCCCTGGATATGCAGGTCATTTATCTATATATATATATATATGGTAATTTAAACCAACAACCCCATATTGTATAATACTTATAACAAGATTGTCATGTTGTATATAGAAACACATCTATAAATAATTATACGCATGATTGACATGTGTCATTGCATCACCATATGTAATGTACTTTGTACAAACTGAGGATAAATAAATAAAACTATGTAATATATTAAGAGCTGAGTTAAAGCAAGATTGAGAAGTTCAAAAACGTCTAAAATCGAGAGAGAAATCCAACAACCCTAAAGAGAATTTGGCGAGTCGTTGCCATCAAGGTCAAAGGGTGCAGAATGCCGCAGACGTTCAAAGTCCAAATTCTCACATGTCTCCCCCCCCCCTTAGCCGAACTTACACAGTCATTTCACCGTCGGCGTGAGCCCTTGTTGGTTGCAGCCAGGTCCACCTCATCGACCATGTAAAACAGTAAAAAACCTTTCTTCATCTTGCTCTTAGCTCGACTTTTATCTGTTCATAGAAATTTCCTACTACAACTGTGTCTCTTCGTTTTTTTATGTGTGGACATTCCCAAGCTTTCCACTCTGCCTCGACCACGACTGCCTGTACTCTGTGAGAACTGTTAAAGGTCCTAGAAGGTGCAGAGAGGTACTGGAAAACTCTCCACGCCCTGACTGTCCCTCTCGGTTACTACAGGTTTGACCCTCGGGTACCACAGCTATAGCGAGAGTCGACAGGATGCCTCATCACAGATAAGTCGACAGGACACCTCTTATTACATATATATATATGTGGTGAGGTCCTGTTGACTCTTGTAGAATCATGTCGACTAAATCTGTGATGAGTGATCCAGTCGACTTAAACTATGGTGTTAGTCCCTGTCGACTCTCGCTATAGTGTGTTGACCGAGAGAAACAGTCAGGATGGGGAGTTTTCCAGTACCTCTCTGCACCTTGGGAGACCTTTAGCAGTTCTCACAGAGTACAGGCAGTCGTGGTCGAGGCAGAGTGGAAAGCTTGGGAATGTCATTACACAAAAAAACGAAGACACAGTTGCACTAAGAAAGTTCCGTGAACAGATAAAAGTTGAGCTAGGAGCGAAAGATGGAGATGGAAGAGTTCTTACTGGTCTACATGGTGGATGAGATGGACCTAGGGTACAACCAACGAGGCCTCACGCAGATAGTGAAGTGACTATCAAGTGACTGTATTTTTGGCTAAGACGGAGGCTTTATATACCTTTTCTGAGAAAGGGAGTATTGCATTTCAGCATATGTGAAGAGTGTGGTTCGTCTGGTGAAATTCGAAACTGGCGCCGTGGCAGTTTCCATCTTTAGACCTTGTTGTTTTGTGACTTCCATCTATCTCGAATTTAGACGTTTTTGACCTCTCTCTTTTGCTTTAGTTCAACTCTTAATCTATTACAGAGTTTTATTTATTTATCCTCAGTTTGTACAAAGTACAATACATATGATGATGTAATAACACATGTCAATCATGCGTATAATCATTTACAGATGTGTTTCTATTATACAACATGATAATCTTGTTATAAGTTATATACAATATGAGGTTTGTGGTTTAAATTACCATATATATATTAAAAATAAATAAGGCATTTCCTGACCACGAGCACATGTGATTTTTAGATGGCAGAGCGCCATCTAGTGGAGCAAAAATAAACTAAACGTTTATTCAACTTGCTCCGTGATATTTGGTCAACCCAATTTCTTGATAAATATATTTATCTCTAGTACACGCGCGTGGTACAGGCCATGATAATCATGGTGGGTAGAAGTTGCCACTGCTTTTACTCTAAGTGCACAACATGTCTACACATGTGAAAAGCAGTTCGACATTTGCACTTACAAATATGCCAAAGCCCCGTTCGGTTACATGCACTCGCTGGTGGGGTTATACTTTTGCAAAAACCGGGGGCCATTCGAACATTTTTTTTTTCAATTATAAAAAAGTGCTCAATACGGGATTCAATCCCGTGTCGAAGAGGTTGAAAACCAGCGGTTTAGACCACCCTTCCACAAAGAATTACACTCTGGAACCAAGAATTACATCGACTGGGCTTTGGAACAGGACGGGGAAGATGCACCAAGAATTACTTCGACGGGTCTTCAGAACAGGTCGTAGAATATGCACCAAGAAATACTTCGACGGGCTTCATTCAGGATGGGGAAGATGTACTAAGAATACCATTGACGAAACTCTAGAGCAGGACGTGAAAAATACACCGAGAGCGACGCGGACAACTGCGGCCAAGGTTCGGTATCATTGAGGACTGACCACTTGGCAAGTATACTCATGGACCTACACTCTACTGCATCTTTCTTGGCGCTAGACTACATTTCATTGATATTGTAAATAACGATATTTATTAGAAAAAAAGGGGAACCTCTCCCTTTTAAATATGTTTAAAACACTGCATTTTAGATACATTATGCAGCACAGACTGGTTAAGTGACGATGTCGCAGAATTAATATTGGCAAATAAAATTGAAGTGAGTTTGTAGAGTGGCTGCTACGATTTACTAACATCCTACAGAAGCATTATAAAATCGGCTTGAAATTCCAAAATGTGTTACTTTAGACGATTAAGTGGAAAGGTCTATTTTAGGTCAAAATACAAATACACTTGTACATTGTAATTTTACGAGAGGATGGCAGTCAATTGTATCTAACCTTTTTTGGAAATAAAATCCCTTTTTCTCATATAATTGCAAATATTTCTATATAGCTTCTGTATATGTCAAATACTGTATACGATTAAATAAAATAGAAACAAGAACACACATACACAACAGAAAGGAAAAAGAAAAAGACCGGAGGAGGATCTACACAACGTCTACACAACATTGCAAGGTCTACATACCAAAGTTCATACGAATTTGTAGGTCCACATACAGGAGTATAAGGTCCACATACACGGAAGTATAGGTCTACATGCTAAATTACAAGGTCTGATAAAGAAGGCCAATATCTTCATGCGGAAGTACAAGGTAGTGTAAAAGGACTACATACGGAAAATCTACACGCCAGAGTAGAAGCTTTACCCACCACAGATGTAGTCGGGACAGCAGGCCTTCTCCCGTCTCACAGCTTTGCAGCCAGGCTTGGCTTCACAGCTACGGTAGACGCAGGCGAACCCTGGAGGCCTGCACTTGCAGAACTCGCAGGGGTTGTCCGATGGTACTGGATCTCCGTTGTGGAAGACTTCGCCATCCACCAGACAGACTGCACGAAACACCATCAAGCGGCTAACATACGCAAAATGAATATCAAAAATAATTTCATGTTCCTATTAAAGTTGAAAATACAGTAAATATTTCTTATAACGTTACCTCGAAAATTGCGCTATTAGGACATTCTAGCAAAAAGAAAAGTGTGAAAAAATAGTACAAATGTGATATTGTACTGGGATAAGGTGCATAAATTATGAAAAAGAAAAAGACATCTCCTTATCGTGCCACTGAAAGTTGCTGATGGCTTGCGCCATCTATTGGAATAAATATCAACTATTCTCGTTGATTATCTCTTGATTAATAAAGAATGGGTATTTGGCCAATTCTGAAATAAAAAAAAATCAACGTGAATATTTGATATTTATTCCGATAGATGGCGCAAGCCATCAGCAACTTTCAGTTGCACGATAAGGAGATGCCTTTTTCTTTTTCATAAAAAGATAAGTGTATATATATATATATATAAAGGATTTTTGCGCATCTATGCTTTATAATAAAACTGTTTTAGCGCGAATTTTTCTCCTTTCACAAATAAAGAAAAATAGGGAAAATGCCTATAAAAACACTGTATATAAGAGCGAAAGCTTTATGTTGCTCCTCAGAGATCCATTGTCGTATTACCTCGAATCCTTTTACAAGATACTTTCTCTAAACGCCCTAAAATTTTGAGAAATTTTGGGTAGGATCGAAATGAGAATATTTGGGGTTGCAGCTATTCTCCTGATGTTTTTTGTGTAGTAATTTGTGACATAGATTTCGTTCCAAAGTTGGATGAAATACTGTTCGCTACGTGCTCGAACAAACCTTTAGAGTGAGTAGAATAAAATAGCGGCAGCTGCAGCCTTGGCAAATTAATCAGCTTGTTCATTGCCTTCTATGTCGCTGGGTCTCTAACTCAGGCGATCTGTACATTTAGATAGCTAAGATTGCGAACTATCGACGATATGAGTGGGGCTTCTGGATTTCTGGGTTACAAATGGCGTTAAGGGGCGAAACACAAACACACTTTATCATTTAAGGCTCTGATAGAGATGCCGCAAAAAATTGCACTTCCCTGTCTAGATCTTTCATAAATTATGGAAAGATGCTAGTCATAGACTAACCTTGTTCAAAGTTTGCTCTTGATGTTGTATATAATTCGTTTTTGGATGGCATTGGTTAATGATGGTGGAGGCTGGTGATTGATGGTCTTCAATATTAAATGATCGTTGGAGATTAAAGTTGAAACAGAAATTGTCTCGGTCTGATTTTGGGTTGAACTATACACCAGAAATATAATTTTTAAGATCTTTGAAGGTTGATTTCTCCACTGGTTTATAAAAGAATCCTTTTGATATCCTAGAAATAAAGTAATCTATAGATTCAACTTGTGTATTTTCGCGAATTAACATATTTTAGCGTAGTGAGTGCTCGTCTGACCGGACGTAGAGTTTTATTTCCAACACATTTGTAGTTGTTTCTTGTGTGCCCGAGCTGTTGGGAGCCATCTTTGGAAGACATATGTCAGAATTAACCGAATCATGGTTTTGTAGGTTTGGATTTCTTTTTAGACTTCGCGGACCTTTCCGATCAATGAATGCTAGAAATATGATCCGTGTCAGGTTTGCCTTCATGAATTGCTTTTTACATGATCTTTGTAGGTTAGACGCTTGTCAAATATTACACCCAGGTATTTGACTTTCTTGCTCAAAGAAATAGAGCGGCTAAAGAAAGTATCATATGGGTGCTGGAATTTTGAATTTTTTTACTGCATTGCTCTTGAAGAGGATGGTATGTCTTCTCTGGGTTCATTCTGACCTTCCAGTTTTCGCATCATTTTTTGATTTCTTCTGCTAAATTTTGTAGTTTCTCGAAAAACTTTGAACTGATATGTAACTGCTGTGTTATCTGCAAAGAGATGGTTCCAGGTCTGTAGGAGACAAGTAGAGAGAAAACTCTTGTTGAATTTCCATATAGGTGAATTGAAGTATAGGTAGGTCAATTTTGAATGAGGCGCATACATTGATATAAATCACAGAATAACATTTAATCTTTGAAATATATTTTTATATTCACTGAATTAAAGTGTGAAAACGATAGGTAAAACTCTGTATAAAGAAATATATTTAGATATGTTTGAAAATAGAGAAATCCATATATTATATTATTTTAAAATGCCTATATTGGATCATAAAGTTTTATTTCCGATATTTCGTGTGGCAACTCGCCAAACTTCTTCGGGGAACATATATTAACAGGAACTAATTATCGAATTTGGGCGTTGAAAATCGGCGCAGTTCTGAGAGGAAGAAAATTATTTAAATGTGTAATTTCCGATCCAGAACCTGATATGGAGGACAAAAGTTCTTGAGATATTTGGAGTGAGAAAAATGATGAAGCATTTGGGATAATCATCACTACGTTGACAAATGAACAAGCTGGAATGTTTGTCGGAGAAACAAATGCGAGGAAAGTATGGGACTCACTGAGAAAAACATACACAGGCAAATTGGAAGATAAAATTATTGATATAGGCTTAAATTAAAAAACATTAGAATGAAAGATAAAAAATGAAACTGTAGATGAATATATAACAAGGACAAAAAATATTGCTAAGAAATATGAGATTAAATCAATCGGTTGAGAATGGGCATGAACAAGCATACAGAATTGAAGATAGAAAAGTTAAACAATTTCAGTCAAAAAGATGTTTTGTTTGTAATAAAAAGAGACATCTAGCTAAGGATTGCTGGTTTCGAGATAAACAGAAACAAGCATAATAAAAGAAATGGACTCCTGATTATAGAAATCACAAATACAGTAGAGAACATTCAAATAACCTAGTGGATACTATGAAGAGTAGAATTAATGAGCAAGCATCTGAAACATATGTAAGAAAATTTGAAGATTCACCAGATGGGAGAAATGATAGGCAAATATGGTGTATAGATTCAGGATGCATCGCACATTTAACCCCAAACCTAACTTTAATGGAAAATGTGACAGAGTACAAAATTGAAATCAACCTAGCTGAGAAGGGCAAAACTACCCAAGCCATAGCCAAAGGAGATATGAGACTTACTACATGCACAAGTGAAGGCCAAGAAAATATTCGCATTCAAGATATCTTACATGTACCAAATTAAAGGAATAATATCTTGTCAGTATACGAATTAGTCAACAAAGGAAATTCAGTTATTTTCAATAAGAATGGAGCAAAAATTTATAATGAAGGGAATGATAGAATGTTTATGATGAAAACAAAACTAAGGAATGTACCAATAGCAAAAAATGGAAATGTCATGGTTATAAAAACACATTTATCAAATAAAAATAACAACATAAGTTTATGGCATAAAAGATTAAACCATATAAATGAAGAATACATGAAAAAAATGATTCAAGGACATATTGTAAGAGGATTGGATCTAAAATTCCAAAGGTTACCAGAGTGCGAAGCATGCATAATGGGAAAACAGGTTCAGAAGCCATATAATATTACCGAAAATTATACAGTTAAGCCCCTGCAGTTGATTCATATGGATTTATGTGGATAAATGCCATGTCAATCTTTAGGAGGATCTAAGTATTTTCTTGTTATAGTAGATGATTACAGTAGAGAATCTTTGTATATTTCCTGAGGTCAAAAGATTAGACCTTTGAGAGATTTGAAGAATTTAAAGCAAGAGCCGAAAACGAATTAAGTCTTTGAATAAAAGATGTAAGAACCGACAATGGAACTGAATTTTGTAACTCTAGATTTTTAACATACCACCACATACTCACCACAAAGTAATGGAGTCGCAGAGAGAGTGAATAGGACTCTTATAGATACAGCAAAAACCTTACTAATTGACTTGAAATTACCCATGAGGTTCTGGGCAGAAGCAATTGCTACAGCTGTTTACATTAATAATTGTACCCCCACAGGTCTATCAAGCACCATACACCTATACAGGGATGGAATGGGAGGAAACCATCTGTCAAAGACATTCGAATATTTGGATGTTTGACACATTGGCTTGATAACAAACCAAGAAGAAACAAGTTTCCACAAAAGGGTAGAAAAGGAATATTTATTGGTTATTCCATTAAAAGAAAAGCCTACAGAATATATGATATAATAACAAAGAGAATTCATGAAGTCAGATCAGTAAAATTTAGTAAAGATAAGAGAGGAATTGATTACGCAAATGATATGCAGGAAGATATTAATTGTGATAATTTGACCTATAAAGGAAATTTTGAAGAAATAGTTGAATATCTTCTTATCTTGAGAGAAGATAATCCTGTCACAGAGAGTAAAAGTAGGATACTTCAGCAAAACCAGGTGGTGACTGTGAAAATAACTCATCACAAACTGAAACGATAGAGGAAAGATGCGTAAAAGGAGGAAGAAAGAAAGGAGAAACAAAGAGCATCTTAGAAGAACGGCACAAAGCAAGACTTGAAGAACAAGAAAGGACATTGATTGAAGAAGAAGTCCGACGCTCACAAAGAATAAAGGATAGGAATGATGCAAACTTAATTATGGAACTAGATCATTATATCCCGGCAAACTTTAAAGAAGCAATGAATAGTAGAGAAAGAAATGAATGGCTCAAAGCAATGGAAAAAGCGATCAGTGAGATAGAGAAACATAAAGTATGGACACTAGTACCAAGGGAAAATGGTATCAAAGTCATCAATAGCAAATGGGTCTACAGTACAAAGAAAACATAAATGACGGCATATATAAATGAACGGCCAGACTGGTTGTTGTTGGATGTAATCAAAGATATGGTGTGGACCATAAGGAATCTTTTCACCTGTACTCAAAAAGGAAAGCTTGCGAACAATAGTAGCTAGTGCAACACAACAGAATTCAATCATAAAGACTTATGATGTGAAGACAGCTTATCTCTATGGAGATTTAGAAGAGACAGTATACACGAGACAACCAGATGGTTTTATGCAAAAAGAAGAAGAAAACAAAGTGTGTAAATTGGAAAAAAGCTTGTATGGTCTACCAAAACCAGGAAAATGTTGGAACAAAAGGATCAATGAAATTTTATACCAGTTGGGAATGATTAGAACCAAATGTGATCCATGTGTCTATAAACTCCAGAGAGGAGAAGGGTATGCAATACTGGGTCTATATGTAGATTATCTCATTATTGCTGGAACTAGTAAGAAAATTAATGACAACCTAGTCTCAGAAATATAAAAAATATGTTACTCTAACAGAAAAAAAGATAGTGAACCATTTATTGGAATTGAAATAAAAAGGGAAGAAGATGGATTTTATCTATCTCAGACTCATTATATTGATACAATTCTTCACAGATTTGGACTGGAAGAATACAACAGTGTACAGACACCTGGAGATCAAAATTTGGATGAGTATTTGGACTCTAAGCCAGTAGGTAAAACTGTTTACCAGGAAATGATTGGAACACTTAGGTACCTTTCTACAGGTACTCGACTGGACATATCCTTCAACGTCAGCAATTTATCTCAGTAAAGTAATGATCCAAGAGAAATACACTTAACTGGAGTTAAACGTATATATAGATATCTGAAGGTAACAAGAAATAAAAGTCAAAAGACATCTGTAAGTCAAAAGACAACAATATCACAATAAGTACTGATGCGAGCTGGTGCACAACCCAAGACGCAAAATCCTATTCAGGCTATACAGTCAAATTCGGCAACAATTTAATAAACTGGAGAGTAGAAGCAAAATTTAGTAGCCTTGTCTACACGTGAAACAGAAATTATTTGAATATGTGAAGGAATTTCCGAAGTATTATGGTTAAAGGGATTACTAGAAGAACTTTGTGAAAAAATGTAACTTTCCCAATTACCTTGAAAAGTGACAGCCAGGCTGCAATAAACTTCACGAACAAAGCATATAAACCGAAAGTATTATTTTGTGAAAGAGGAAATACAAAATGGAATCAAACTGGAATACACTAAAAGTGAAGACATGGAGGCGGATATACTAAAGACGAGTCTACCTAAGGACAAACTACGGAAATGTGCAGATAGCCTTGGACTTGCTGATTAGGGCTTACACACAGGGGAGCGTGTGTTGTATATATATTAATTAATTGTTACCACAGAATTTGTGTAATCTCACAGGTAAATGGGCGCTAACCGAAACAAAAGAAAGTTCCTTTGTTTTAATATTGGTTTCCCTTTTATATTTTTTGTTTTCTCTCTTGTAGATCAATAAATATAATGTTTATTTAATAATTCTTGGAATCAGTTTCATTAAAAATTCGAAGCAAAGTCAATATATATTGATATATATAATATGATATATATATACAAATATATATAAAATATGATATATATATACAAATATATATAAAATATGATATATATATTTATATTGTAATATATATAATATATGTTATAAAATGTTTTTAAAAAATTAAGCCTTAACCGACTTTTTACCAAAAAGATAATATTTTTTAAAGTAGAATTTCAACGCGATTTCTCCTAACTAGAAACTAAAAGAGAAAAAAATGTCTTGCAATTTTCTTTTCACAATTAATAAGAGAGCTAAGATTAATTATGATATTTGAGAAAAATCCTCTTTCAAAAAAATTCTTTAAGAAGTATATTGAAAAAATCTTAAGAACGCTAAAAGAAGGGATTCTTAAAGATTAAAAAAACGCAGTGGACGCCCTGAAGGAAGAAATATGAAGAAGTAAGTAAAAAAGAAGAAGCCAAACTATGTTGAGTAATTAAAGTGAAGCACCTACAAGCAATATGTCTTCCGACTCTGGCAAGAAAAAAAAAAAGACTTTAAGGAGTGTGTCAAACAGATTTTTTTTATTATTTTCACCTGAAGTAATTATAAACTAAGCATTGTTGTCATCATACTTTGGGGAAATTTACCGCGCGAATTATTTTATAAGTCTTCTGTTTAAAAAAATAAAAGTCGAATATATCGTTTGGAACATTTATAATTTAATTAATTAAATAAACACAATGGTGAATTTTATTATAAATTTAAATTGTATTATAAACATCATATTTTAAGGCCATAGTTTAAAGATAAATATTTTTAGTTTATGATAAATGTATTTTAAGATAATTCAAGTTGAAAAGACTTCAACAAACTTTTTATGAACAACTATTGTTGTTTGACGTTTCGGCGACCCACTTTCTTCCTTTTCAAAAGGTTGGAAAGATTTTGGAAGTATTATTGTTGATGAAGTCTTCAACTTGAATCAATCAAAATCCAGCCTCTACAACAATCGGGGGTTTTCTGTATTTTAAGAGTGAAAGTTAAAGTACTATATTTATAATAAGTCCTATAAACACAGACATTAATTGGAAAATCTCTATTTACACTCTATTAATATGTAAACTTACAATATATACATATACCTCAATTAATTATAAGGCGATAACGTGCTATCTATATATAAGAAATGGAAGCATTAAAGTAATAAGGTTTCTTTTAAACATAAAACAAACTTCTACTGTCCTTACTGCGATGAATCGTCCAATACAGTATTACAGCTCTAAGAAGCGGTCTGGTGGATTGAAGTACTGATGGGGGCCATAACATGAAGCCAAAATATAGAGGTTGGTATTTTACATGCGTTTTCCAAAATTGCTTTAGTTAAAATTTCAAAGGTAGAACGATGAAAAGGAACTATTTAATTCTAGTCCGTTAACATAGGCTCTCTGGGGCTCTCAGAATTGGAGTGAAGTTCTCTGTATCAACTGAAGTTAGCAGTTGTTTTGGTGATTTGTTTCCAATTGGTTCTTTCTGGTTTCTAATCTTGTCCATTCTCTAATGTAGCACTACGTAGGAGACTACCGTAGTTCATGTTGTCTAGCTGTCTGACCAATTGTAGTGTTTTTTTTCTTCGTCAAATTTGTTAGTCGGTCTATCATTCAAGAGTTTTATAATTTTATAACTGGCTGTGTGAGATCTCTGTTTAATTTGGTTTTTATTTTCTTGAAGAATTTTACATCTATTCTCTGGATTCTTTTTTCTTCTTTTAACTTACACAAACTTCCGATCCATAAGTAGCGATCGGTATGCAGTAGGATTTGTTTAGTTGGGTCTTAATCAATTTAGAGATTTTTTGTTTTTCTAAAATATTTATTGATTCCTTGAAATGTTGTCCATGCTATTGCACTTCTTCATTCAGTTGGTTCGAGGCGGTTGAGTTCATGTAATTAATAATTTATTAGGTAATTGACATTTTACGTTTTCTATATTTCGTAGTTGTGTTGGATACTTTTTAAAATTTTCATTATATCATAAAAGAAGCTTTTCTCTCCGAATTGTGTTTCTTCTATTATATCCTTTGTGGGAAATATATAATAGTTTATGCGTCATATAATCTTCACATAAATCTATGAATAATGAGCTTCAGCTAAAAATAATTTGTTTTTCAAATCCAAAATTTTATTATCTTTTCTTTGTACATTTTACTGCCTTGCGATCGCTGGAATTCTATAAATAAAACCTCTCATATAAACTAAATTTAATTTTAAAATAATTTTTTCGTTGAATATTATTATAGATAGGGTAGAATACTTTAGTTCTGAATTATAAATAGAGATTAGCTGAAACGTCAGGTGAATGAATTTATAATTTGGGGTGTGTTAATGTGATAAATTTATTATCTTTCTATTGAGAATGGATTTATTCGAAGTTTTTTTTTTTTTTTTTGCCAAAATAAAGAACACATTTTTAAATTTCTGAACTGAATTTTTAAATTTCTGAACTAATATGAAAAAGAATTGGGAAGGCTTTTGGCTTTTCAGTGGTGAACCTTACCAACAATTTCGTCAATATAATGCCTCATTTCGCTTAAACTATTGTATGTTCATTCTGTTTATATAGTTTGCACTTGAAGGTTTATTTAAATTTCTGAACTGAATTTTCAAATTTCTGAACCGAATATGAAAAAGAATTGGGAAGACTTGGCTTTTCAGTGGTGAACCTTACCAACAATTTCGTCAATATAATGCTTCATTTCGCTTAAACTATTGTATGTTCATTCTGATTATATAGCATGCACTTGAGGTTTTATTTTTGGTTATGGATATTTGCTTCTGTAATTGTAGAAAATTCAGAAATATATTAGGTTTGAGCATAAATCTTCAGCGTAGAAGACAACAAATACAAAAACCTGTTAAAACATATGTCAATACACATAGCTCATTCTGTATGTTGTGGATGGAATTATTGAACACATATGTGTACAGAGATAAATTCATTATGAAGAGATCAAGAGGTCTATAAGAGTATTTAAGAAAAATCTCTATATTTCACAATAAAGGTATTATCAATCTTAGAGAGAGTGAGGAGAGCCTGGATTCTTGAGGAAGATTGGAAAATTTGAAGGGTGTTCGATTTCCCATCGATTTCCTATTTTAACAACTCCAGCTTCTGGAGAATACCGCATATATCCCCACGTCGCCCACAGTCGCCCATGTACGGCAGTAAATAATATATATTTGTTTATAAATATTTAAATTTAAAACGGATCAAAGCAGTTTATATATATATATATTAAAATAAAAAAGGCATATCCTGACCAGGAGCACACGTGCTTTTCAGAAGGCAGAGCAGCATCTGGTGGAACAGAAATCAACTATTCATTGATTCAACCTGTTCCCTGATATTTGGCCAACCCAATTTCTTGATAAATCAAGAAAAGCCATCCACGAACGCGTTTCGCGCTGTTGGCGCTCGTCAGCGTGGTTTTTCAGGAAGCCACTGGGACCAAAAATCTTTTGGGTCGCAGTGGTACAGCCTATTCCACGCTGACGAGCGCCCACAGCGCGAAACGCGTTCGTGGATGGCTTTTCTTGATTTATCAAGAAATTGGGTTAGCCAAATATCAGGGAACAGGTTAAATCAATGAATAGTTAATTTCTGTTCCACCAGATGGCGCTCTTGCCTTCTGAAAAGCACATGTGCTCCTGGTCAGGATATGCCTTTTTATTTTAATATCAACACCTGACCTTTTTATATTTTATTTTTTCTATTGTTTTTTCATATATTTATATTTATATTTGAAAAAAATAATAAAAAATAAAATAATTTAAAAATGTCAGGTGTTTGTTATTAAAATAAAAAAAGGCATATCCTGACTACGTTCACATGAACTTTTAGATGGCAGAACGCCATCTATGAAATAGAAATCAACTAAACGTTGAATTAGCCTGTTCCCTGATATTTGATCAACCCATTTTCTTGTGTGTGTGTGATTAATCAAGAAAAGTCAACCACGAACGCATTTCGGGTCGTAGAGGTAGTCTGCACCACGTTGACGAAGGCCAACATCCGAAACGCGTTCGTTGTTGACCTTTATTGATTTATCAAGAAAATGAGTTGGCCAAATATCAGGGAACAGGATAAATCAACTTTTTTATTATTTCTGTTGCACTAGATGGCGCTCTGCCATCTAAAAGTTCATGTGAACG
Source organism: Cordylochernes scorpioides (assembly GCA_030710605.1). Classification (NCBI taxonomy): domain Eukaryota; kingdom Metazoa; phylum Arthropoda; class Arachnida; order Pseudoscorpiones; family Chernetidae; genus Cordylochernes; species Cordylochernes scorpioides. The sequence goes on along the minus strand of CP092869.1, from coordinate 44,676,479 downwards.
TGGTCAGGATATGCACCTTTTTCAATTTTAATATATATAAATATACTTTTTTAAACGACACTTGGCTTCAGGTTATATTAATATATTTGCTTTAATTTAACCGTAAAACATGGCGCATCGTCAGATTATAAACACTTAATGAGTTCAAGCAACACCTGGCCAGTGAGGCGGCCCTCTGCATAGGATAAATAAAAGGTGCACCGGTCATCTAGAAATCTCTTGGAATTCTCAGCGGATAAACAATCAGAATACCATACAAATTTATAAATAGGTTTATACATACCTGTGTTACTATTAATTTGCAACACCAAGAATTACTGTGAAGAAAAATATCTAAATTTTAAGGTAAATTTTAAAAAATCCAAAACTATTATAGACGCATTTGATTCTTTTAAAATTTAAACAAATTATACTGCCCTTACTGCAATGAAAATTTAATGGAAGGGCCTGGTTCATCAGTGGTGAACCCTCTCGGCGGTTTCACCAGTTTTATCCACTGATTAGCCAGGCCCTCCTATTAATATTTCCATTGCAGTAAGGGCAGTAGAAATTGTTTGGTTTTTAAAAGAATCATACGCGTCTATAATAGCTTCGAATTTTAATAACAGATGGCGCGCTAATGCATCAAAGGTAAAGTTAGTTCACCGAGTTATGTAAATGATGAAAATTGCGCATGTAGATTGATATATAAGGGAAGGAACTTGAAATTCTGCTAATATTTGCATCTGCCTAACAAAGAAAGTATTTGCATTTTTGTTTTTTAACTCAGAGAAAACGTTTAGTAGCAGAGAACTGAGTAGCTGGCCACCGCCAGCCGAGGCAGTTCCAGCAGATAGAATACTTCACTAGATATTGGTGATTGGACTCAGAAGTGCTGGTTGGTCCATGGTTGGACATATGCTTATAGGATTGTAGAAATGTATATCTCGATTGAAGATTTAATGCATCGAGAAAGGCTCAACTACTAAATCAAAAACTAAGAATGCTAGGCAATATTTAAAATAATATCATCAATTAACGCCCTTGCTCGATGCAATAAATATTTTGCAATATACCTTGTAATATAAAAGAAGAAAGGAAAAGAGAGAAAGCTATAAATTGTTTGCCCACCGCACGCGCCCTTCGACTTGAGTGACTTCACGTGACGCGCGCGCATCAAACGAGTTGTGTTGTTACCTTTTGTTCTTCGAATAATAAAGTTAAATTATCTTTTGTATCTCATTTTCGTTAATTAATAAAAATAAATAAGAATATAGCATATTTAATTTAGAAATACATTTCTGTTGTCCTTAAGTTAAGGTAAAAGTTCAGTTAAAACACCAATTTACTCTACTCAATATAACAAATACAGGGTATATACCAATTCAGTCTAATACAATATTGGAACGGTCTGGAGATTAAAATGGTGAAACCGCTGGGAAGGTTTACCATTAATGAGCCATGCTTACCTCTTCAATTTTTAATCATTGCAGTATAAGAGAGGGCTGTATAGGAATATATTTTTAAAATATACGTTTTTAAAAATATAGTGCTTTAAAATATATTTCTAATTTTCAACGATAAAGGTCGTTAATTGATGAATTACGATATGTATGGATATCAAATACTTAATTTAAAATAAAATTTTCAAATCACAAAGTTTGAATTTATAAATTTTATATTCAAAGTAACCAATTAAAATTTTGAAATCGGATTTCGCCATTTAATAATCAATAAAAATCCAATATATCATCAAGGTATTTTTTTCAATCACAAAATATTCTTCTGTTAATTTGAATATTCAGATAATAATAAGATAAATTCTATAAATTGAATTATAATATAAAAACTATATTTAAATATAAGTGTGTGTGAAATAATTAATTTTAAGTATTTCCAAGTCTGAGAGTTAAGGTTGCTTCTGTGAATATTTATAAATTTCCAGGGTTGCCAGATTGTCGGAGATTTCTGGCAGCCGACTTTGACAACCTTAATTAACTTTCGCCATTGTCATCCATCGAGCTCTTTCCAATTAACTGATAATTACTGGCCTCTCTGCTGCGCGCATTTATTATTAATATACCTAACTTAATTTATATTGTCTTACGAATCTCCTTTTGCTGGTAGTTAAGGTAGCGACGTAGAGGTGTCAGCAAATTATAGTGAGGTTGTCATAAGGATATTAGCCTAAATACTTGCTAGTCATCTTAGGGTTTTTAATGGAAAGCATTAAAGCAAATGAGAGAAGCTTCTATTTTTATTACGATAAAACTTTGAAACATGAGATTTCACACCTCTCAGTTCTTCTAAAGACCTAACCTGAATGTAACCCTAAATTATATATACAGTAGAACCTCACTGTAAAGGACACCTAATTGTAGAGCCAAAGTGTCCTTTAGGGAGATGTGTCCTCTTACCGGAGTGATGCTAAATTGTAAAAATGGTAATTTTGCAAATGAAAACTGTCCTTTGTGGAGAGGTGTCCGCTAAAGGGAGGTTCTACTGTATATATACCTGTAGAAGAACCGGGGTACTTTGGAATATCGTGTTTTCACGTTATCGTTATAAAAAGGAAACATTTTCCTTCGCTCATTTCTGTTATGGATATCATGGTTGAGTTGTGGAATGTAACTCAAGTGAACATACGTTAGAACTTATTTATCTGGAGTATGTAGGGGAACAGAAAGGAAAATCTATAGGAAGGAAGGGCTGTGTGAATACATCAAATGACGCGGAAAGAAATATACCTTTACTTACACACGAACAGGAAACCGTGCAAACAGAAAACACGCCCAAACAAACGAATATGCACACATGTATTAATACACGCATTTTTCATCACCACTGTAAAGTTCTGTGCTGGGGTGATAAACCAGCATACATTGTTTTGAAGAATTTTAGAAGGAGAGGTACCTCTTCTGGCCCTTTGGGGTAACATTGAAATTGGAAAAAATCTGGCCCGAAATTCTATCTTGTTTGGAGACTCCTATATTCAAAACTAATGCTCAAAAATATCATTAATAAAAAGGAACGAGTCAGTGTATGTATGTATGTTTGTCGGCTATACACGTCCACAATACGTAACTAACCTGGCTGACATTTTGACAGTATAAAGAGTTGAATATGGAATAACTTGTAGGCAAATTTTTAGGCTTCGAATATCCTTGGAGTTATTAACAAATTTCCCTATTTCACTCGCAATCAACGCCTCACTGCGGTAACTACAAGAAGTAAAGTTGGGAGAGATGGGTGGAATCCAACTGCGGGAAGATGGCCCACGCGCCCCCCTCACGGCGCGGAGGGGATTGGTGTGTGAGGGAGTTGAAGCGGGTCGTTTCACATGAGTGCCATATGACGTAACGGGGGCGTAGGGGCAATAAATATGTTTGTTTGTAGTAAGGTTTGAAGTAATATTGCGGCTTTGTCTGCCCCTGTAACCTTGCTATGATACCTATCTGAAACGATCTGATTGTTCTTTAAAAATGACTTATAGCTAGAGAGAAGCTAATATTTCTCCAATTGATTCATTATTCCCTCAACAATAAAAATAATGATTAACTTGAGAATGGCGTGATTGGCCTCGGCCAACTTTGTCACATTGATGAACCAATTGGTGACATTCACATAGTTGTCACTACAAAGTATTTTCTAAATAGATTTTCCTTCAAAATGTGGATTATATGACCTTCAATATGTGAATGAATCATGAATAATACAGAAAATCGATAAATAAATCCAGAAAATATAACATTGTTAAAAATTCCATATCCATAGGAAGAGTCTTTTTCGAATTGTGAAATATCCCGTTTTTATATACATTCATAGACAAAACCTGAGAAAGTGGAAAATCTTAGATGACACTGGTCGTCTGTTTTTTTTTTTTTTTTTTGAAAGAGACAGAAGCAATTTTTTCACACGTGTGTCTTCAATAAAGGTCACTGTGTATCAAATATCTTTCAGAGTAATTGTCTGAATCCCGATATACATCCTAAAAGATACAAGTTCCTTAAGTTTTGTCTATGTGTTGTGTGTGAGTGTGTATATTTTTCATAAAGAATTATGATGAAATGAAATTACTCTTAGGGCTATTTTTTTCTTTTTCAAATAACACACTCAGTCAAGAAGCCCAGCTGACGGTCAGGAGTGAAGTCGTCTCCCTGTTGTTGACTATTGGATGATGTTCTCTGTATGTTACTTGCTTTGTTCTTCATGAATGCAAGAAGGTAAATAAAGAGTTGAACAGAGAGAGATCCTTTCCAATCCTTAGTGATTATTTGGCCACTTTTGACATATACAACTACACTTACTTGTAAATAAACAATATATTTCAAGATTAATTAGAGATTAATTTGGCGAAACCGCTGAGAGGGTTCACTACTGATGAGCCAAGCCCTCACATTCAATAACTCATATCATTGCAGTAAGGTCTGTAGAGATAATATTTGAGGATATTTAGAAGAAACACATTGCCAGTAAATTTATTTGTGCAAAATATTAACGATAGATGAAAATTAAATTTATAAATTTAATTTACTAAAATACATTTCAAGTTCTACATGGTTTCTACAATGTTAGAAAGAAAACAATTTCTATTATATAGGGTCCCCATATTAGATTTTCTATATCTCTTTTATTTCTTCCTATATATTTTATTTAAATTAACATGGGCTTTGAAGTATTAAATATATATATCATTAATAGAGAAAAGAGAGTATATATAACAAACAATAAACTTCACTTTCATCCAATTTCTTCCACAAGAGCATTCCTCGATGCAAGCATTTATGTGTAATTCTACTGTCCTAAAAGATCATGTCTATAGAGTTCTTAGATGCAATGGCTGGGATTCCACCCTTCAGGTAAGCATATATAAGGAGAATCGTTCAATACAGTATTAGTTCTCTAAAACCGGTAAGTTGGATTAAATTTGGCGAAACCGATGGGAGGGTTCCCAACTAGTAAGCCAAACCCTCTCAATATTTCCCATGTAAGGACAGTAGAAGTTTTTTTCATATGCATTCAAAAGAAAAATTCGTGTTTTATGGTTATATTTATTATATGTATATAGATAGAGCGTTATTTCTCTTGTGTGTAAATTTAAAATAAAATAGGTGTATCCCTAAAGATTAAAAAAAAAAAAATGTAGAACGATTTTAAATATTCTCGATACTAATGTAAAAGGGTACTAAATTATTAGGAATTCTAACTACCAATTCAAACCTTAATTTATTTTCAATGAACCTAGCAATCAAACAATGAGATCCTTTGTTCTCTACGGAATCAATACAAGAACGGAATGGTGTTGATAATGGGATCGAATTACTGTTGGAGGAAATGATCTGTTGGAAGGGATAAAACCTCTTAATTAATTCTATTTTAATTAGTTTTAAAATAATTGAGGTAATTGATGTTTGTTCAATGTTATCACATTCTGTTGTTTGGGTAAATGTTGAGTTCTTTGAATGTTTACACCAATGTGGTATTTTTGTTCAATTATAGAGGTACAGTTATAAAATAACGATATAAAATAGAATTAAAATGTGTTAATATGCAGAGTGTTTCTGTTGACTTTGCTTAGGCTTTTTAAAGATACTGATTCCAAGAAGATTAATTAAACATCATGTTTATTGATTTAGAAGAGAGAGAACAAAATAAAACTTATAACATAGTAAACAAAGAGAAACTTATCTTCTTACGGTTAGCGCCTTTTGATTACTTGTGATCCTATAAAAATACGCTGTGGGAACAATTAATTATTTAAACTTGAAAATATATATATATAACAATTTCTTTTTAAGAAGTTTCGTTGAATGGAATAAAAATATTTTCTTATAGAATATTAGGTTTTATAGATTTTACAAATTACAAATTATATATTTATAATTGTATGTATTTCTACTGTCCTCAAAGATTGTGTCCATGGTTTATCTAAAATACCCATTACAAGAGTCTAGCATCAGTATCACTATAAAAGGAAAACCGAAAAATGCAATATAACAGCGGTATGGTAGATTAAACGGGCGAAACTGCTGGGAGGGTTCACTACTGATGAGCCAGACCCTCAGTAATTTTTCCATTGTAGTAAGGGCAGTATAAATTGTTTAATTTTTAAAAGAATTATACGCGTCTATAATAGTTTCGAATTTTCATAACAGATGGCGTGCTAATGCATCACGAATATTTTTATTTGAAGGAAAGGAAAACGTATATTTCATATTAAGTTTTCTTTCAAAGACAGTATAAAGTGTACTTGATATAGAGAGCTTTTAATAAAGGAGAGAAGAAATGTATCTCATATATAGTTTTTCAATAAAGGAAGGGGAAATATACGAATTTCATAATTTAAAATATTCCCTTTTTTTTTCTTTAGATGGCGAGATATTTGTATTCAAATGTATTCGATTTTGTAAAATATATTTAGAACTGTTACTGTTTAAAAATGTAAATCGACGCAATTATCCCTATCCGGGATATCGCGTTTTGTATGTTGAATTAAATAAATAAATAAATAAATAAATAATAATAATAACAATAAAATAAATATTTCTCTCTAGCTATCATTAAATAGTAAATACTATGTAAAAAAAAAAAACATTCAGTTCATTAAGTTATATTAATCAATTATAGTTAATTAGCTTCTCTGTGTTAATTTATTTAAATAGTTTTTATTTAAGACTTTTCCATTCGACCATTTTGAAATAAATAAGGTGTTAATTAAAGATGACAAAAAGTACTTAAAAAAAAACAAGTAAAAATTTCTCACAGCTGTCAGTATTTTGAGAAATTGGATGATTACAAGACGAAAATATTCACAATTTTTCTTAACGATAGAATGAAAGGGGAGAATTTCCTCCATTTAAATACCGAATGTTATTTGATGAGAGATAACTGCCGTGTTAAACCAGGGTTTTAATAGTTTGTATGATTAAGACTTATCTATTTAACTGTGCATCTAACATGCTCCAATGGTCCCGATTCTTGCAAAAGTCTAACCCCACCAGCGAGTGCAAGGACCTATGCAAGAATCGGGGCCATTGGAGCATTTTTTATCAGAAAAAGGTGTCCAATGCGGAAATCGAACCCGGGTCGTAGCGGTCGAAAACCAACGGTTTAGACCATCCTTCCACCGACCCCTTTTAGTTGGTACCATCACATGGCAGAATAGATACGAAAACTGAGAAGAGTGGAAGAATCATAGAGCTCTTCTTCCTGAAGGAATGGCATTAACTGACTCAGTAGAAAAATAAAGATAAATCAAATATACATGATTGCTCTTATATAGGCAACATTGGCTCAAATTGAAATTATTTCAATCAAAGAGTATAGGCTTATTTTTATTCAATATTTGAACTAATTTTGACGTTTATGATTCTAATAAAATATAATTAAAAAATAATATAAAAAATAATTTTAATTAAAAAAAAAGAATCATACGCGTCAAAAATAGTTCAAATTTCTTATAACAGATGGCGCGCTAATGCATCCTATAAATATTCAATATAAATAAAAATATATATAAAAATTATTTTACATTTTTATTATATTTATCTATATTATAATTCAAATATATATCTTGATTTTTAAAGAGAGCGGGAATATCTTAGAGTAGATAAAATTAAGTAATTCAAACACAGTTACCATACAAAAATATTCCATTTATTTCTTTACATTTTAAATAATTCAGAAAATTTGAGAATTATTTTACTTCTCAATTTATAAAAAAAGTCCATTTGTAATATTAAATTTCGTAAAAACAGCACGATATGTAGAATGGGATTTCACACCCCAACATACATAGACTAGACATTAACTATTAAAATTGCATGACACACTTTGTTTTAACCAAATAGAAACGAGATCAAACTAACAAAGAGCCCTCTTCCCATAATGAATAATTTTAAGAGGAAATCCAATTTTTTTCCCCCTTTTTAGCT
>CP092869.1:44611859-44668466 GCA_030710605.1 Cordylochernes scorpioides | reverse complement strand
AAAATATCATTTATTTAACCAATATTTCAGATGGCCGAACGCCAACCTTCTTCAAGGTTTTATATTAATATGATTAAGATGTTATAATACCTTGAAAAAGGTTGGCATTCAGCCAACTGAAATATTGATAAAATGAAAAGTGGATAAAAATCAATTAAAACGTTGATTTAAATTATTCCACAATATTTGGTGAAGCCATTTTCATGATAAATCAATAGAATCCAACCACGTACGCGTTTCGGACTGTTGGTCCTCGTTATCGTGATGCAGGCTGTATCTCTATGATAAAAAAAGGGCCGGAGCCCGAAACGCCTTGACTCAATATTATTGTTGTTGACTTGCGCCTTCTCAAAATCTGAATTAATATCAACTTATCGTTTTATTATTATTATTATTATTATTATTCCAGAGTATTGAACAGATAATCTTTCTTTATAAATCAAGAAAAGCCAGAGTCATCAGTGTTTCAGGGTGTTGGCTTTCGTCAACGTGGTGTAGGCTGTACCTCGACGCTCAAAATTGTTGGTACTAGAGGCTTTGTGAATAATTGGGGATTGGGTATTTAAGACTTAAAGGTATTGCTTGTACAACGCTGGCGAAGGAAAACAGTCTGAAATGCATATGTAGTTGGCTTTTCTTGACTTATATAGAAAGGGTATATTTGGCCAATATAGTGGAATAAAATAATCGTCGATTAGTTTATAATTATTCTAATTCGCAATTTACAAATAATAATGATTTATTGACATGTTGTCAAATACATAGGTGCACAGTACGCTGAAATAGTGTAGATTACCATATGAATGCACTCGTACAATAATTATGTACATGGTGACACCGATACAGAGTACGCTGGGATATCACCAACGCGCATATCTTGGTCGACGGAGTAAACGTAGATAGCAAACTTCGCCAACGAGGTGATGACGTGGTTCTCGAAGTCCAACGCAAAGATCCAGGACTGCAGGTCCGGCGGTCGCCTGATGATGGAGAACGTTTCTTGGATAATAAATTGATGGCGCGAAACATCTGCAATTGTACATTTGAGAGATTTTTAATAAAATACTCTGTTGACTCATAGGTAGAAATGTATATTGAAACATCTATCTCGAATTATACTTGGAATAAAACAAGGAGATCATCACAAGTTTTGAAGAATTGTGCTGTCAATTCCTTACATGTGTATAGATATAGAAACACTAAGACTTTACTCTCATAAGACTTCAGAGCCCGGTTGAGTGAGGAGTATTCACCAATGTGTTTTGACTTGAAAGAAACAAAAGATTCTCTTGAGACAAAATAATCATGAATTTGATATCTAGAATTATTTACATATAGACGCAGGTTTTAGTTTTCAAGTTGATTTCTACCTATGTAGACATGTGGAGTATTTGCAATATATGCTGTCACAATCTTCCACCCACTATGATTATCATGGCCTGATATGTGTGTAGACATGTGATGTACTTGCAGTAAGTGCCCACCAAGGTCTGAAAAGCTATATGTTCCATCAAAGAACAATTAAACAAAAGTTCGATGCTTGGGAATCCAAATTGAATTGATGAGGCTGTAGATGATTATATTCCAATACGTTCCAACTTCTGCGATGACCAATATTTTTATCTGGTCCTAATGGCATTCCCACTTTGATGGATTTCTTCACGTAAGTTTCTATCGAAGTTTTATATTTGTCAATAGATTCATTTAATAAAACACATTATCGAATCTTGCAAAATTCGATCTCTTTCTCATTAGGAATATTGACAATTATTTCTCACACAGAGAGTCTAAATCACTTACTTCTCTTTCACAACTTCTCTGGAATATTTTCACACTGTTGTTCAGTCCAACCTTGTCGTAAACGAAACTCAAGGAATGAAATCACATAATAAATATAGGATAACACAAATTTTACTAGACCTCTAAATATCAACCCATCCAGGTACGTAATCTATATTATCAGTTTCTGTTCTTTAGCAGGTCCTGTGATATCTCCAGTGATACCATGCTTCCTCTCTTTCTTGAGCTTTTCTCTTCATAGATCCCATTCAGTCCATCATTATAATTTTGCTTCTTTATCTCGCCATTTACTCTTTATATATATCTCATCCATTTCTTTTTCCATTTTATGATTGCCTTCCAAAGGCCCTGTTTTTCTCCCATCTTCTCTAAATATCTTCATTCCCGACTTCTTTCGACATTTCAAATGTTCCCCTGCCAAACGCGCAAAATGTTATATATATTTTTGAGTTCGATATTTTTCCTATACTCTCTTTTTTAATATGGCTACTATTTTTACAAATTTATTTATCAATGTACGAACTATAAGGTAAAAAGAGAATATTTTATAAACTATCAAAAGTAAAAGAATTCGGGGAGTATAATGATAAAAATAAAATTATAACGAAAATTATAAAGAAAAATTTCAATTTATTAAGAGTTTCAAATAACACGAGTTCAAACAACTAAGAGGGAGGGAGAGAAAAAAGTGAAGTAAACAAGAGTTTGAAGTTGGCTGTTTCGGGATATGCATACTATGTTGATACAAGATTATATAAGTGACTTACCGCAAGATTTTAAAGTAATAAATTTATTGGGAGCTTTCGGGTTTTTCCCTTTCTCAAACAAGAGTTTGATATCAAAATTCAAGATTTATTATTTTGAACATTTGTACAATTATTCACAAATTTTCATTTTAAAAATTAGTCAGTAATTTTTTGTTGAGTGAGCGACTTCAGTCTATCATTGTCCAATGAATAGTAATGAGAGCTGCGAATATATATATATACTAGCCGAGTGGCCCGGGCAACGCCCGGGTTTTACCCGACTGGACCCGGCTTCGCCTGTGTAGTGTTCGAGCGAGGTTTACTCATGAATGAATAGAGGCCCCAACTGTTTGTAAACTCAATGTAATGAATTTTATTTCAGCAAAATGGAGATAAATTGCAAACAGCAATATCGAAAATGCTTGTGAAAAAATCTGAAATATAGGATCCATTTCACAAACACATCTAAAGAATAGAGTGCTGTTTGGAGGAGTGGTCTAAACTTTTAATTTTTAAAAATCATGACCCGGGATCATTGAATGCAGATTTAGACACTTTGTTCTGAAAAAAAAAAATTGCCCCAATGGCTCCTGATTCTTGAAAAAGTCCAACCCCTCCAGTGAGTGCAAGTAACCAAACTGGGCTTTGGTATCTAAAAAATGAAAAAAAAAATCAAATGATTAGTGTGAATTAAGGGAAATGGGCCTCGCAACCTGAAAATTTCACTTTCTCCACTTCACTCTCGGCAGTTCAAGAAGAAACAGCCAGATTAAACATTTTTAAGGGCACCTAATCCGGCATGTACATCTATAGTTAAATAACTTTTAAAAATGTAATATATCTGCAATACTGAAATACCCAGACTTGCATTATTTTTTTATTAGGTTATTGTTGGCAGTTTTAGAAAAATGTGGGAAATTAGATATTATTACAAAAGAATGTACTTTTAAAAATGGCATAAAATAATTAGGAAATTTGTATCATTTTCTAATAGTCAAGGGCAATGTTAAAAATACCAAAAAAGCAAGACCAAATAAAAAATAAACGAATTATGTGTGATGTTTCAATAACAGCATTGTTACCTTATAAAGACAAAATTACTGAATGTATTCAGTACTTTTGTCTGAAGATGGTAACAATGCTGTTTCTGAAACCACACATAATTTATTTATTTGGATCTGGTCTTGCTTCCTTGTGATTTTTATCTATATTTCAAAATATACCTCAATTCTTTTTTACCTAAAAAGCTTTACATATATATTGCCAAGACCATAAATAAAGGTAAAATGTCAAATGAGTTATTAATTATTATATAAAAATATGGTTGAACCATATAAATATATATGAGCAGTCATATATTGTGAAGCAGATAAATATAAACCCTACCTAAACCAATGACAGAAAAAAAAATGTTTAGCCAACCCTCAAATAAAGCAGTTACTGAAAATTCATAGCTGCTGCTTACAATATAAATGCTATTAGAGCATAAACATATTACATGGAACAAACATATAGTAAAATATATGTAGCAAGTTATATTGTAAAACATACTTTTTTCAATAAATATACTTTTTACAACTTTAATAAAATTTATACGCACTCTAAATATAAGAAAGAAAAAAAAATTGAATACTGTTCTAAAAATAATATACCTTATGAGATAAAATACTACACTTATCTTTAAAAATGTAGATCGTTATATTTACACTAATTAAAATTAAACGAAGCAAAATATATGAATAAGCTGCGAAATAAATAATAATTCCAATTAATTTAAATTGAAAAAATATTACTAAATGATTAAATAAAATCTACCTTCTAAAAAGGAAAAGAAAGTTTTTCGAAATGCAATTTTTGTGCTTTTAGCCTAAATGTTAAACCAAAACCTCAACTCCCTACGTGCGAAATTTCACAATACAGTTTTAATTAACCCAGGTTCCGGGGGCGTATTTATTTGATAATGATCGATTAAAATTATTTTCAAAGAGTTTAAATATATAAAAATAATCTTACCTTTTAAAGACACACATTAATCGGGTAAAATTACAAAACAACAACGTGTAAAATTATTAACCAATCAAATTCATTTATCGTCGCGACCAGTGCGCCGCCAAGCGGTAAAAGGCTTGAACTAAGGAATTTTGGTTTAACATTTTTTAAAAATAGCACATTAAACCTTTTCGTTTTTTGAATAGCCTATATGTTAAACGAAATCTTCAGCTACCTACATGCGAAATTCCATAATGATTGAGTCAGTAGATTTTGCGTGATGCGATAACAAACATCGATTTCGCATTTCATTTTTATAGATATAAAGGATAAATCGTTACTTGTGTCAGTTCTGAGGCACGTAGAAGCGTAGGGTAGTAAGAGATCTACTCGCTCGGCGTGAGAAATTTGAGCTCTAACGTTGTTTAGTTGGTTCTCGGACTGGTCTGGCTTGAGGAAGTCGCCGGCAACATTTTCCCTCATATTTTAATTTTCAGATAGAATCTTACATATTAATAAAATCAAATAAACAAGAGTTTGGTCAAATTTTGTGATTTATTATTTTAAAGTTTATACAGTTATTCACAAATGTTCATTTGTGGTAAGATACTATTCCTTCAACTTCAAATTACCGAGGGGACCAATTAATATTGATTTTCTTCAACTTATCGAGTATTTTTCATGGGACCGGGAAAACATTTCAAATTATCGAGAGTCGACTGTATGTGAATAGGTATCTTACTATAGCCTTTTGTATTAAAGATTTGCTGACACATTATATTTTCCATATAAAATTACGAAATATAAATTTAATTATGTTCACCTATCAACTAAATATGAAAGGATACGGAATACGTTTTGGTTTATCCCTTTCGAAATTGTTGGTATAATGAGGGTATCGGCTCATCAAATTAACATTGCCACAATTTTGCCTTTAAATAGCTTGAATAATACATTTCTTGATTCCCTATCTGTAAAATAATTTCTTAAAATTGGTTTAGAGTCCGTCGTCCGTAAGAAAGAGAAGTTAGAATATATCTAAACCAAAACATTTTAAAATTGTGTATATAATTTACTTAAAGAACACCATAATAGTAAATTATGTTTTAGTATTGATAAACGGCTTCAGATCTTAGTGAACATTTCACTTTGAAACATGCTTTAAGATCATCGATCGCAGCTGATAGTGCACATTGTTGATAGCGATCACCGGCCTAAAAAATGTCCGGTAACTCCGTCCTCATTTATTCAAGAGATATTATGAATTACAAATGCTGCCTTCAATACATATTTCTTAATTTATCAGTAAACATCTTAGACAAAATTTTGGTCGTTGAGGTACAGCCTGTACCACGCTGACCAGGGCCAATGGCCCGAAACCTGTTCGTGGTTGGCTTTTCTTAATATATATAACATAAAGTTTTAGATGAATGATACTTATTTACAAAGAAGTAGTAGCCCTTCCTTTAAAATGCATTAAAATCATGCCTTTTCTAAAAAAGGGTTCCCCATATAGTACATATATATGGTATCCGTGTTATTCTACCTCAGATTGGTCTTCTACTGATTCCCAGTACCACCTAGGTAACTCATGCATTTATATATTTCGATAAAGCCATATATTAAAGTGATAGGAATGTAGTTTCATTTTCAAGACCTGATCTCTAAAGTAACTTATGAATACAGACTAGATATTCATAACAAGTTAATATAATATTTTTAACGGCTTGCTAAATTATATTGCTAGGAGGGTTCGCACCAGTAATGAGTCCGCCTCATTCAACTATTCTTTAATTATTTTCATAACAATGTATGTAACAGAAATTCTAGACAAGTATCTCAACATAGTTCCTAATTTTTAAATGAAAAGATATGTGGATCACATTTTATATACCTTTCAACCATACGACAATTATTAATTCATTTTTTTTGGGGGGAAAAAAAAGCTTTAAAAACATTCATTCATTCTTATTTCTTAATAATTACTATCGGGCTCAAAACACTTGTAAATATGAGAACAAAACCGTATGTTTCTTCTACCCAACATGGTTTAAAATAATGATGTTTTTCTATACTTAAAATAATTAACTCATTTGTTTATTTTAATACATTTGAATATTACTCTGTTTTATAATATGAGAAGACAATTTGCATAATTATTTCTTAATTAAAGAACGTGGGAATATGCACACAAGTGTTCGTTATTTATTGTCCGATAGTTTTAATTAATAAATGAAAACCATTTGAGCGCATAACTATTAAATTTTCTCTACTATAGAAACCAATGTGTTTATTAAATAAGTTTTTGGATATACCTTAATTTGCAACAATTCTCACAAACCTGCTAATAGAGACCACGCCATTTCTAAAGAACAGTTTATAAGAATGCCGACGAATTTGCAACAATTATCACCAACCTGTCAATAAAGACCACCCCATTTCTAAAGACCAGTTCATAAGAATGCCGACGAATTTGCAACAATGATCACCAACCTGTCAATAAAGACCATCCCATTTCTAAAGAACAGTTTATAAGACTGCCGACGAATTTTCAACAATTATCACCAACCTGTCAATAAAGACCACCCCATTTCTAAAGACCCGTTCATAAGAATGCCGACGAATTTGCAACAATTATCACCAACCTGTCAATAAAGACCACCCCATTTCTAAAGAACAGTTTATAAGAATGCCGACTATTTGCAACAATTATCACCAACCTGTTAATAAAGACCACTCCATTTCTAAAGACCAGTTCATAAGAATGCCGACGAATTTGCAACAATTATCACCAACCTGTGAATAAAGACCACCCCATTTCTAAAGACCAGTTTATAAGAATACCGACGAATTCGCAACAATTATCACCAACCTGGCAATAGAGACCACCCCATTTCTAAAGATCAGTTTTTATATATACCATTAAATTTGCAACAATAACCACCAACCTGGCAATAGAGGCCACCCCATTTCTAAAGAACCGTTTATAATATTGTTACATCATGATTAATGGCGTATTTTTTATATTAGTTTTAATATATTTGAAATTTAAATTATATATTTATTTATTTTTATATAAAATATTCTATGATATTTATTTAAAACAGATTATTAATTTATCACCATTTGTATTTAGGTACACTGTGACTTCACTGCTCTCTTTGATGTGAGAAAATAAATAGAGGATTTCTGGTGGCTACTTAAAGAAGACTTATCTCGTTATTCCCTTTTATAAATTTGTAGGATGGTTGAAACACGCTCTGGTAAGATGCAAGACCCAGCACAGGAGAGAATCCAGGCTGAAGAGTCTGCCAAGCCGCAACCTGGTGTAACAATTGGTAGAGATGCTAGTTCCGACCCAGTTGTCCTGAATCCCAACATCGACATCCCCAAGTATGATGGAACGGAAGACCCTCGCCCATGGATTGAATCTCTTGAAGAAATTGGCTTCTTGTACCATTGGGCAGACTACATTATCTCTCGTTATGCCGCCATAAACATGACGGGAAGCGCTAAAACCTGGTTGAATTTACACAAAGCTAGTTTCACGAGCTGGGAAAATATTAAAATCCGCCTCATTCAGGATTTTTCTTTGGACGCGAATAAAGAAGAACTTAGAATGAAGCTCAACAGAATGCAACACTGGAATGAACCAGCAATCAGGTTCGCGGAAGACATTCTAGTGTTGTGCAACAAGGTTGACCCCGCAATGGAAGAAGAAACAAAAATTGAACATGTTATTGGAGGACTGAAAAAAGAGTACTCATTCGCGCTCTACCTGAACCCTCCTAAAACGACCGATGACCTTCTTGTCGTGTGCAAGAAAATGGATTCTTTTGAAAAGAAGTATCGGGAACGTGTGGAGAAATCCAGAAACCTATATAACGGTCCACGCTATTCTAGACCCCAACAACAATCGAGGTACGTGCCGCCGACTGCCGCACGAAACTACCAGACCACTTCCAGGCCCCAAGCCCCTGTTTCCAATAATTACAAGAACGACTCCCATCCTACCCCCAGACAGTATCGAAACAACTTTCCCCAGCCCTCTACCCCTAGACGTCCTTATAATCCTAACTTTGTGCCGAAACCAAACCTTCAGAGAAACACTTACAATAAAAGCCAAGAAGTGAGCAAAAATAGGACGGAAGATGGAAGACCAATCTGCTTTAAATGTAACAAGCCAGGGCACGTGGCCCGTTATTGTAGGGTCAAGTTTATAAGAATCCTAGAAGAGGATCCAGCAGATACCCAAGAGAAGGTCGAAGAAAAATGCCAAATGAATGAAATATCAGAGAAATCAGGACCTCGGCTTTATGCTGATGTATGTCATAGCACACAGACAAATATTCCTACCCGGAATAGATATTCCGTGTTGGAAGATTTAAACTAAGCGTCGCGCCTGAATCTGTCAATCAAAGCAAGTCGACCATAAACGGAATCAAGAAGTTGGACCCTAAATACAAATTAAAAATTAATGTGGACAAGATAGGGACTTTTGAAGCTTTGGTTGATACAGGTGCTGACCTCTCAGTGGTCGACCTCAGAACGGCCCTCGATACAGGCCATGGTATAAGTAAACTCGCAAAAATTTGTGCAGGACCCGATGGAAAAAAATTGGACATGGTAGGAAGTATATTTTTAAATATAAAAATTGATGACGAAACATTATCACACAACTTTGTGATATTGAAAACGCATTTACGGACATTAATTCTTGGGAGAGATTTCCTTAAGAAAATGAACGCAAAAATAGATTGTAAGCAAGAAACTATAAAATATGATTTGACGAATAATCATGACGAAATCAATTTTGAAATGTTGAAAATAAAGAGTGCCAAGGATTCCATTGTACCGGAATGTTCCATGAAATTGATCAAGGCATTGGTAGAAACAGAGGATGGAGAATATATTATCGAGGAGAGCAGCAAAATGTTTCAAACAAATGGACTTCGTCTAGCAAGAAGCTTGATCAATGTTATAAATAGGGAAACACACATCTGGATAACTAATCCGTATCCTCGACCGTTAAAAATAATGAAAAACCAAACATTGGCTTTTGGAAGTAGTCCAGCGAAAATAAATGTGAGTCGAGAAAGAGAGGTAGAAAAGAACGAAGAACCTAGATTCCAAATAAACGAAAATCTTTCACCAAAGGAACAGAAGGAGTTAAAACAAGTTTTAGAAAGGTATGGCGATCTTTTTTCATCGAGATTAGGGAGAACCAATTTGGCAAAACATCGGATAGACACAGAAGACGCGAAGCCAATTAAACACAAGCCTTACCGGGTAAGTGCTAAAGAACGAGATATTATAAAAGAGCAAATTGACGAGATGCTTACAGAAGGCATAATTAGGCCATCTTCTAGCCCCTGGTCTTTTCCAGTAATATTGGTCAAGAAGCGAGATGGTAAATACAGATTTTGTGTGGACTACAGAAAACTGAATAATGTGACAGTAAAAGATGTCTATCCGATCCCTAGAATAGACGAAGTTATGGATACTCTCCAAGGATCTACACACTTCTCAGCAATAGACCTCAGATCTGGATATTGGCAAGTTGAAGTCGAAGAAAGAGACAAAGAGAAAACAGCTTTCACTACAGCGCATGGATTATATGAATTCAACGTGATGCCTTTTGGACTTTGTAACGCGCCTGCTACCTTTGAGAGAAATATGGAGAATATGCTTGGAAATCTGAGATGGCAAATTTGTTTGTGTTATCTGGATGATGTTATCATATATAGCCCGGATTTTCCAACGCACCTCAAAAGACTTGAAGCTGTTTTTAGATGTTTTCGTGAATCTAATTTAAGGTTAAACGACAAAAAATGCCGATTTGTTTTTGAAGAATTGGAGATTCTCGGCTATATAACGAGCAAACATGGTATAAAACCCGCGGAACATAACATCAAAGCTGTCAGAAATTTTCCTCGACCCAAAAAGGTCAAAGAAGTACAATCCTTTTTAGGAATGTGTTCATATTATAGAAAATTTATCAAAGACTTTTCAAAAATTGCTGACCCTTTGACCAACCTTATAAAAAAAAAGTGTATCATTTACCTGGACAGAAAGACAAGAGGAAGCGTTTCAAACCCTAAAAACAGCACTATTAAGTCCACCAATTTTAGGTCACTTCAATCCAAATGCACCTACTTATGTTCATACTGATGCGTCCAACATCGGCATAGGTGCAACACTTGTCCAAGACATCGGTGGTGAAGAGAAGGTGATCTCATATTTGAGTCGTACCCTAAGTAAAGCGGAGCAAAATTATTCAACCACTGAAAAAGAATGTCTGGCCGTTGTCTGGTCAATGTCAAAATTACGACCCTACCTTTATAGAAGACACTTTAAAATAGTAACAGACAATCACGCCTTATGCTGGCTCAAAAACTTGAAGGATCCAACAGGTCGATTGGCAAGATGGGCATTGAAAATTCAAGAATATGACTTCGATATAATACATAAATCGGGAAAGAAGCATCTGGACGCCGATGGCTTATCTAGGGGGCCCTTACCAGAAACTGATTGGGATGAGGATTTTGAAAGGCTATTTTTAAATCAAATAACAGACGAAGAGGATAAATTTATCGAAAGTGTTAAGAAAAACCTTAATGGAAGCAGGCGATCAATTGCGCAAAACTTTAAAGAAGAAGATGGATGCCTCTTTAAGAAAAACCCGAACCCTGAAGGCAGGGCGTGGTTGCTTGTGGTTCCAGAGAATAAAAAGAGAGAAATTATGAAAGAATATCACAATCATATGTCGAATGGCCATCTGGGCGTCGCCAGAACCATGTACCGAATAAAGAGTAAATACTTTTGGCCATCCATGCTAAAGGATGTCTCAGAATTCGTTAGGACGTGTCACCTTTGCCAAAGTAGGAAAGGCTCAAACCAATTACCTTCTGGACTACTACAGCCCATCCCCCCAGCCAGCTTTCCTTTCGAAAGAATTGGAATTGACTTTGTTGGTCCACTACCATCTACGAAAAACAGGAAAAAATGGATAATCGTGCTGTCGGACTACTACACTAGATATGCAGAAACAAGAGCAGTCTCGGAAGCAACAGTGAAAGAAGTTTCTAAATTTCTAGTAGAGGATATTTTTCTTCGGCACGGAGCCCCACAATATCTTATTAGTGACAGAGGCTCTCAATTTACCAGTAATTTAATGAAAGAGGTGATGAAAACGTGCAAGATTAAACATTGCTTCACAACGAGCTATCATCCCCAGACTAATGGATTGACAGAGCGGTTAAATAGAACATTGATCAATATGCTCAGTATGTATGTGAACACTGATCAGAAAAATTGGGACGAAATACTCCCATTCATCACTCACGCTTACAATACTACAATTCAGGAAACCACAGGATATTCTCCCTTTTTCCTGATGTTTGGAAGAGAACCCACGTCTCTTTTGGACGACAGGAATATCTCGGTGGACATTGACAAAGATGATTATGATGAATACATAAAACATCACTTAGACAAAATAAACAGAACAAGAAAATTAGTTATTAACAACACAATAAAGACTCAAGAAAGAATGAAAAAGAACTATGACAAGAAACACATGGAAAGAAGCTACGAACCAGGAGAATTAGTAGCAGTTTGGACACCAATTAGGAAAATAGGAAAGTGTGAGAAACTACTGAGAAAATATTTTGGCCCATATAGAATATTAAAGAAGCTGTCCAACGTAAATTACTTAATTGAACCAAAAGATAATCCTGGCCAAGACCCATTGATTGTCCATGTCTCAAGAATCAAACCCTATTTTGAAAGAATTGATGAGGTCAATCACGAGGACGTGACGACCTCTGGAGAGGGGGAAGTGTTACATCATGATTAATGGCGTATTTCTTATATTAGTTTTAATATATTTGAAATTTAAATTATATATTTATTTATTTTTATATAAAATATTCTATGATATTTATTTAAAACAGATTATTAATTTATCACCATTTGTATTTAGGTACACTGTGACTTCACTGCTCTCTTTGATGTGAGAAAATAAATAGAGGATTTCTGGTGGCTACTTAAAGAAGACTTATCTCGTTATTCCCTTTTATAAATTTGTAGGATGGTTGAAACACGCTCTGGTAAGATGCAAGACCCAGCACAGGAGAGAATCCAGGCTGAAGAGTCTGCCAAGCCGCAACCTGGTGTAACAATATACCGACGAATTTGCAACAATTATCACCAACCTGGCAATAGAGACCACCCCATTTCTAAAGATCAGTTTTTATATATACCATTAAATTTGCAACAATTCCACCAACCTGGCAATAGAGGCCACCCCATTTCTAAAGAACCGTTTATAATATACCGACGAATTTGCAACAATTATCACCAACCTGGCAATAGAGACCACCCCATTTCTAAAGATCAGTTTTTATATATACCATTAAATTTGCAACAATTCCACCAACCTGGCAATAGAGGCCACCCCATTTCTAAAGAACCGTTTATAATATACCGACGAATTTGCAACAATTATCACCAACCTGGCAATAGAGACCACCCCATTTCTAAAGATCAGTTTTTTTATATGCCATTAAATTTGCAGTAATTAGCACCAACCTGGCAATAGAGACCACTCCATTTCTAAAGATTAGTTTTTTTATATGCCATTAAATTTGCAGAAATTAGCACCAACCTGGCAATAGAGACCACCCCATTTCTAAAGACCAGTTGAATCGTTGAGTTTTCAACAATTAGCACCAACCTGGAAATAGAGACCGCTCCATTTCTAATGACCAGTTTATAAATATTCCGTTGAATTTGCAACAATTAGCACAAACCTGGCAATAGAGACCACCCCATTTCTAAAGAACCGTTTATAATATACCGACGAATTTGCAACAATTGTCACCAACCTGGCAATAGAGACCACCCCATTTCTTTTTTCGTTTGGTGTATAAAATATATTAAATTATTGTAGACCGTGGTTGTAAATACTTTTTGAGGTGTTCAGCTACAACCAATGAGACAATTAAAAAAATAATTACAAATTGCAATCAAAATAGCAAACCAACTTGCCAACTTTCGCAATTAATAATACTCATGAAAACTGGGATTTAAAAAAACGTAATTAGTAAAAATAATTTTGAAAGAATCAAGTTTCAACAAATTAGGTTATAATCCGTTTGCACAATTTGTGACCAACCCTATTAAAAATGGCTAAAAAATGACGAAATTAGTGAAAATGAAGTCAAAATAGAAGACGGGGTTAAAATTACTAATTTACTTTGTTGGGTGATCAAATTTAAAGTTGTGAAGGGATTTAATTATCTTTAATGAAATTAGAACTCTTCAATTAGTAATTTCCCCATGATTGCTTTTTTTTGTAATTTCATAAGTTTACGAGATATTAATGAGGTTTTAAAACTAGAAAAACTTTTTAAAAATATTAATCTAGCGCCTGTGTAAAAACCTTTTGTACCAATAATGGCGAATTTAGGTGTTGTTCATAATCGTGAGAAAATTGCAGTTTTGGAAAAATAAAAAAATAACATTGAAACCAACAATTTTATTTAAACGAAATATAAATTATTTTCGGACAATTTCCTTAAACAACTAAATTAAGAACTAAAAAAAGGCATATCCTGATCGTGCAACTAAAAGTTTCTGATGCCTTGCGCCATCTTTCGGCAAAAATATAAACTAATCGTTTATTTCGTTGATTAATCAAGAAAATATAACCACGTACGCGTTTCGGGCTGTTGGCTCTCATCAGCTTGGTGCAAACTGTACTTCAGCTACAAAAAAAAAAATTAACCTTTTAGGCTTCCTGAAAAATCATAAAACGAATATTCGAGGCCATAAATGCGTTAGAATGCCAAAGAAATGTAAAAAATAATATAAAAGTGAAATTGTACTGGGATCAGAAGATTCCTCTTTCTAAATTTATCCACCTGATCCCAGTACAATTTCACTTTTGTACTATTTTTCTTATTAAATTAAGAACGTTATCTGAGAAAGAGGGCATGCTCGAAATCTTCTGGTATTATGGTTATTATTGTTGTTTAATGTAACTGAGAGAAACACAGAGAATAGTGTTGTGTGAGGTGAGAGGAGTAGGACGGTTTGTTTAAATAAAAGTTTTAAATCTTCAACTTCTACCAGACGCCTGAGCCAGTTTGGTTACTTGCACTTAGAAATTTATTGGGGGTTGGTGGAGGATTGGTTAAAATCGTCGCTTCTAATGCCACAACCCGGGATAGAATCCCGCATTGGGCTCTTTTTTTTTCTTAATTTTTTTTTTAAATATCCACCGAATCTTGTAGAAGTCTTAGCTAACCATTGAGTACAAGAAACCAAATAGGGCTCTGGCAAACTTTTAAGTTAAAAAGTCGAACTGCACATAAAGTGCATTTACAGTATAAATGCACCATGATTATCATGGCCACGTGTACTAGGGATATGTACAAACAAATTCGTTATTAACCGATGTATTATACAACGAAACACGCGACATTGACCATTTTATTTTACCTAATAATAATCTTATTCAACCTATCAAAAGGACACATGGTACAGGCCATAATTGTCATGGTGGGTAGTTAGCCACGGACTGATCACTGTAAGTACACAACACTTTTACACGTAGAAAAATTCTCGTTAGGTTATCTGCACTCACTGTTGGTGTTTGACTTAGAAAATTTCGGCTACCATTAAAGAATATTTTTTTTTTACAATTTCAGTATTTTATCTCAGTTCGTGATTGCCAAAGATCGTCGGTGTGTACCATTCCTTTACCAACCCTCAACATTGACCGACGCAGTCTGTTAAATCGGTAAATTTGTAGCATGTTCCAGGTTGGAATCCCAGAAAACAACATTTTAATAAATCTCCTTTTAATATTTTTATATAACCCATGTTTTATTAGGTTTAACACTAACTGATCTTCAACCTAAATTCGTTTAACGAGCCATTTCGTTCTAGATATTACCACACAAACACGTGGATACATATAACAATCGTATGCTCACGCTAAAATTCCCCTCTCTACATATAGATAAGAAATAAATTGCATTTTCTTTTTGATACCAATAGCTCTCCAGCTACAATACCCATTTATATTTTATAAGAAATTTAAACTAATTTGACGCGTATGGTTCTTTTTGAATGAGAACAATTTTCTACCGCCCTTACTGCAATAATAAATTAATGTGTAGGCCTGGTTCATCAGTGGTGAACCCTCTCAGCGGTTTCGCCAGGGTTCATCACTGGATGAACCAGGCCTACCCATCAATTTATCATTGAAGTAAGGGCGGTAGAAAATGGTTTTAAATCAAAAAGAATCATACGCGTCAAAATAGTTAAAATTTTCTATAACAGATGGCGCGTTAATGCATCATGCTAACATTTATATTTGTATCTGACTTTTTGTTATCATTTTAACCACAGAATATTAAATTTCGTTACACACACACTCAGAAAATTTATCTCTTGGAATCTCTCTTTTACTTCATGTAAATAAAGTTGATTTGTTTTGATCTATAAAAAAATAAAGTATAATTTTTTTACCTTTCTTAATGTTTTACGTGACATTAGTATCAAATAATGTTGGCAAAATATGTGTTAGCATCGTCCTCTAAATACCTTGAAACGCTAAAAAAAAAGCTTAATTTATAAATATGTTGAAGATATTTTCTATAAATATATACTAGTATATAATAGTAATTAAGGTTGTATGGAATGTTTTAAGACGTGATTTAAAACTGTTTTTTAATTTCGTTAAAATACTAATATATATATAAATATATATACAACAACAAAAAGCTTATTAAGATATTTTGGTATTGTACAAATTCTCCGAATAGAAGAGGCTATATACAGTAATAATAAAAATAATCTGCAATGTTATTTACAATGTATCAAACAAGGGGAAAGAAGAAAGAGAGAAAACGAGACCTAACAGTTCCTTTTCTTAAAGAACAATAATTAGTTGTATTGACAGAAATTTAGATTAGTACAAGTAGAAATTAAAATACTAGTATAATGTTTACATTTAAAAAATGAGAGAAATATAAAAATTTATATAAAATAAGAATCAAAATGGTGCCTTGTCAAAGTTGACATACAGAAAAGAAAAGTTAACAATCCATTCCCCTATTGTTCTTTTTTCAGCTATTCATTTCTTCTCTCCCAGCGCCATTTTTATTGTACATTGATATTTGTTATTTTCTTCTTCTGTTTCTTTCCTTCCATCTCTTTCATTCAATTCAATGTCTTGTGGTTGATGGTTTTAAAAAAATCATTTTGATGCTTACGACGTTATTTTTACCGAGCTATATTTTTGTATTATATTTCTCTTATGAGTATTTTTGAGGGTTTCTTTTTTGTGTGTCTTTATTATCTTGTTATATATTTTATAGGATATTGTATTTCAACATGTTCATATATCAATAACTTAGATCCTTCCCTGCTTTTACACTTTAATTTAATAAATAAGGAATCTATGTTTTTTCTTCTTTTTTTTTCTTTTATTTCTTGAGCTTTCGAGCCAACATGCCCTTCAACACGGAGATCCAAAGGATCAAAGAAATAAGAAAAGAAAAAAAAAAAAAACCTTGATTCCTTATTTATTAAATCAAACTATATCAATAACTATTTTCAGAAAAAGCAACCATTTCTATATTATACATAACTCTTATATACTCGGACTTTAATTCGTTTTTATGATTTCCGTTTAGGAATTGTCTCTCTCCTGCTTTCCAGCGTCATGTGTAGACGATTTCTTTTGTTATATCGCCGTTGCGTGCACAGAGGCAGCGCTATCCCACATTTTGACGAGTTTTCAGAAGGTTGTTGTTGTTGTCGTGTCCAATGAAGAGCCTCAGATGTCTCAATGCATCTCTATCACAGCAGTTTCAATGTCCACTATCTTGGGTGTGTAAAGCTGCTGCTCTGGGTCCATGTCAATTTTCTGCAAGGCTGCGGCCATTTCAGAAAGTTACTTTTGATAGATGTAAAAAGCTGAGAGGATATTTTAAAACAGTTCGGCATTTCGGTTTCAGATAATTGAGGTTATCCGTTGACAGGAGGAAAAGTTCTATATTTCTGATTTATATGTAGTTTGGTGCATTAGCGCGCCATCTTTATTTAGAAATGTACATGTAGATGGCGCGCTATATGTAGAAATGTAAATTTAGATGGCGCTCTACATTCAAAAATGTAAAATATTATAGCGCTAATATTTCTTTTCAGATACAACGAATTTCTATGGTCTTACTTCAGGGATAAAATATATTAGAAAGAACTGGCTCATCAGTTTTAAGCCCTTCCAGATATTATCTACCATACCGCTCTGATATTATAATGGCTTGCTTTTTTTTTTTTTTTTGCTTATACGTATACTGCTTAGATATTTATAACCTCGCAGTAAGGGCAGTACAAAATTGCTCTATATGAAACGAAACACATTCACGCTAATCGAATTTACGTTCATAAAAGCAATTTGACACTTTTCATAATTATTCACTATAAATGAACTTGTGAGTTTGTTAAATGGCTTTAATTAGGATTGTCATTTGGAGAGTCCCAACTTCAAGCACCTTATTGTCGAATCTCTCATTTTTTTAGAAATCAGGAAGTTGCTATTCAGGCATTGGGGCACGTGCTCTCTTGATCACTAACCGTCTTTGTCATTGTGAGTGTCACTAAAACGGCGCGACCTATCCCTACACCCACGTATGATGGCCATCTAATGGAGATATTACTGCAACCATTATAAAAGAATCCTTCCAATAATCGAACCTGGTATCTTCCTCTGATCCGTATAATAAGGTATGTTAATGCGATATGTGTTGATATTTGTGCTCAAGTTCTTTTGAATCAGGTAGGCAAACAGATTTAAGGAAATGTGTACGAACAAGCTCGTGATCTAAAAGATAAAGTGTTATTGATGTTTTAAAAGGAACAATACACAGCCAAGATTACTGATTTATTTTTAAAAATTTGCATTTATTAAAGATAATATATTAATCGGCTGTTACTTCAGTGTATTTATATTTATATGTTGCTTAATTGAGCACGTCTTTTAGGGGATTGGTGAAATTTGTATCTAACATAAATATACTTTATTCTATACAATCTATACACTAATAACACATTAAATGATCACAGAATATTTAAATAAATGAACCAATTGAAGTTAGTTGGAATTTCAATTGATCTATAAAAATAAAGGTTAAATCTTTCGTTAAAATAGACGGAAAACTATATTTATTGACATTCTCCACCGGGTCGTTGACAAAACCACAACAACAACTTTAACGAATTCCAAAATTTTCAATTTACAAAAGCTGGTCCTGTGGGACTTTTTCATCAACTCGAGTCTTCTTGTTTACAGAGACAATCAATAATTCATATATTTATGCATCTAAAAAAAGAAGGTAAAATTATTGTTTTATTTTTAAAACTTCTTTTGAGCAGCTATGTTGAAAACAATTCTAATATAAAGTAGGGTATCACACTTCTCCTGATGTTCCATCCATGTAAAAACTCAGTTCACGGACATCAACACGACTTGTTTTAACTCCTGGCTGTATGTGGTATCTCCTAATTCAATTTCGGATAATTGGAAGTTCGCCAAAATCCCTCTGTGGGGCCAAACCGCTGAGAAAGATTTCCGCTGATGTGCCAAGACCTCTCTCAACATTTTTCTATCATTGCAATAATATCTATAGAAATCACATTTTTTATTATTTATTTTAAATTTAAAGTTTCTAGCACACAATTATGTTTAGAAATATAGTGACATCTATAGACTGAATATAAGCAATAATAAACTTTTTTTAAATTTGATTTTAAAATTTTATTTCTTCCTCCTATAAATTAGACGCAATAATTCAAGAGGCCGAACGTTCTCTCTTTCTAGTATTTCACGAATCAGAGCAATCATCTAGGACGTAATTGCTTGAAACATTCGGTTTCTTGAAATATTTTGCCTTTATTTGGTTCGAAAAATATGAAATTTTCATTAAAGTGAAAACATCAAGCTTTCAGGGGTAAGTATATTTTTTAAATTAAATTCACAATTCTAGTTTCGTGCCCGAAAGCTAGAGAGATTTGAGAATTAAAATATTTTTTTTAAAAGAAAGGTATCTCAGATAGCCTGATATTTTCATCTTAACATTGATACAAGGGATTATCTTATCGAGTTATAAACGTTTCAATCAACTCCTAAATACGCCATGTTATTGTTCACACACAATTATATTCAGCAAGACGAACGGCTCGGGGAATACCCGAGTTTCTCCTAGATTGAGAACAATCACGATTCCTATAAGTCTTATTAGAGTTCTTTCTCTTGGTAATTATTTTCATAATATTCATATTATTAGTATTGTAACCCTTTTTTTTATATTTTAGAGATGACAAACGGAAACTCTCTCAGAGATGTCAAAGCTATGTCGAGGAAATGTGCGTGTTTCCCCTGAGTGCGTTTTATCCGAGTGTTTCACAAGAATAATATTTTTAGAGTTCTTAGAAAACTATCTTCATCTTATCTGTTTTCTTGTTTGAAAGATAATAGAATTATTATATGATAGCATTAACTATTTAAAACATATTGTGGTTTAATTTCTCATCCAATACTTTCGTCTGAAGATGGTAACAACGCTGTTACCGAAACGTCACACACTATTTATTTGGATTTGGTCTTATTACCTTGTGTTTATAATCTATAATCCAAATTGTACCTTATCACATTTATCTAATAATGTTTTATTATAATTATAACAGCATTATCATTATTATTTGTTTTAGACTGACGGACTTTGTTATTGTTTAAACTATTATGTGACAGGATAAATTTCAACCTTTTGTTAAAAAGTAAAATCATTATTTTTATGAAAGTTACGTTAAAAATAGCTAAAAATAGTTAAATACATTTTTAAAATCTGTAAATTCCGAGATTCGAGCCCACGTCAGTTTATTTAACATATAAGTTGTACCTCATTCTAACCACTGAGTCCATGTGACAGTAGAGACAATCGGCTGGATAATATCGGCTACAGACAGAAGGATAGGCATGTTAACGCATACAATTCTATATATTAAAAATAAAGAAGTCATCTTCTGACCACGAGCACATGTGCTTTTTAGATGGCAGAGCGCCATCTAGTGGAGCAAGAATAAACTAAACGTTTATTTAGCTTGCTCCGTGATATTTGGTCAACCCAATTTCTTGATAAATCAAGAAAAGCCATTCACGAACGGGTTTCGCGCTGTTGGCCCTCGTCAGCGTGGAGTAGGCTATATATTAATATGTAAGAAATTTTAACTATTTAACTAAGTATACTTCCCAAAACTGATATTTTAGCTCATTCTTTATCATCACTAGAAAGTATACGCGTCATAAAAAGTTAAAATTTCTTATAACAGATGGCGCTCTAATTCACCAAATTAATATTGGAATATTTTCCTAGAGAGCCATCTCTCCCTTTAATTATGCATCAGAACGATGCATTATGATCATTACTCTAGTAAAAAAAAAACTTTCTAGTGGTGATGAAGAATTAGCTACGACCCCATTTTGGGCAAATTCAAACAAATTCCAACCCTTCTGAATTTACCAAAACTGGTATTGTGGCTTATTCTTCATTATCACTAGTAAAGGTTTTTACTAAGGTGATGAACATAATGCATAGTTCTGATGCATAATTAAAGGGAGTGATGGCTCTCTAGGTACATGAATATGTTACTCCCGCAACTTTATTCTATATACAGTTACGAGCGTCATCCGTTCTTAATTCTTCATCTCCTAATCATTTGTCATCTCTGTCACCGTTTGTTTTTGTTTTTTTTTTTTGGAATGGCGCCCTCCTATTGGTTGGCTACGATCACGCCACCTTTGCCCCCCCCCCCCCCTCACTCGCTTTTTCGTTTTTGTAACTATTGTGTTGGAGCGGGTCGCTCCTTAAATAAATGCATATATTAGTTAATAACTAAATGGAATCCTCTCTTTCTTTTTCCCAGTAAGAGACGCCTACGGAAGCCAACAGTACATAGACAGATAAAGCACATAGGCTATAGTTATTAACTAATATATGCATTTATTTAAGGCGCCAATTTATAATTGTAACAAATAGTATTTGAATCAAAACATTCAATCGGGTAAAACACGGGCGTTGCGCGGGTCATTCGGCTAGTGTTATATATATTTTCAAGGTTGGGATTATTTATGAGTTAATATATAAATGGATCAGCACGCCATCTGTAGAGTATAACTCAAATTATTTTGCGCGATTCTATATAGACAAAAATGACTTTCTATATTGTCCTTACTGCAATGAAATCTAAATTGAAAATGCGATTGATAGTAAAGAATAGAGAATAAAATGGGGGTAAATCACTTTAAATTGTAATAAATTAAAAATTTATTAAATACTTTCGAGACCCAAAGAATATTTCAAAACCTGTAAATACGACTTCGCCATTCTAACCATATATTGATGGTGGCATCTATGGTCATATAAGGTCACGGAGTTGATAACATTATTTCTCTAATCTAGGGGAGCTTATATTCTCACCAAGTTCTATCAAAAACTTTCCCATTTTATTTTTTTCTTTTTAAGTAATTTTCCATCATTTTTATATCTCAATTTTTATATTTTATATTTTACTAGCCGAATGACCCGGGCAACGCCCGTGTTTTACCCGATTGAATGTTTTTATTCAAATACTATTTGTTACAATTATAAATTGGCGCCTTAAATAAATGCATATATTAGTTAATAACTATAGCCTATGTGCTTTATCTGTCTATGTACTGTTGGCTTCCGTAGGCGTCTCTTACTGGGAAAAAGAAAGAGAGGATTCCATTTAGTTATTAACTAATATATGTATTTTGAAACAGCAAGTAGGTAAACAGCGTGGTAAGTTTCTTTATTGGGAACTACGAGCTTTCGGACATCAGCTGCCCTTCATCAGGTACAATGGGTGGTTGGAAAAAGTGAACCAATATATACATGCAGTAAATTAGCATAAGAGAAAGCTAACTAACATCTATTTAAAATAATTAAGAAATTTACATAAGAACTAAAGATAAAAAAAGTACGAAATTTCTAAAAAATACGAAATTTCTAAAAAATAGACTAAAAATCTGTGTATGACGGATAAAAGGTAAAACACGAGAAAAAGGATGGGAAGAAGAGCGTAGGCATCTAGGCACAATTGTACCTGATGAAGGGCAGCTGATGTCCGAAAGCTCGTAGTTCCCAATAAAGAAACTTACCACGCTGTTTACCTACTTGCTGTTTCAATTTATTGAGCGTGGCTATAATTATGTCTGATCCCAATATATGTATTTATTTAAGGAGCGACCCGCTCCAACACAATAGTTACAAATAACGAAAAAGCGAGTGGGGGGGGGGGCAAAGGTGGCGTGATCGTAGCCACCCAATAGGAGAGCGCCATTAAAAAAAAAGCAAACGGTGACAGAGATGAAAACTGAAGAATTAAGAGATGAAGAACGCATGACGCTCGTAACTGTATATTGAATAATTCATATTCTTATTTATGATTTTTTTTTTACATTTTAAAATTTGAAATATAATTCAATAAATAACGTATATTTTAAAAATAAATAAATAAAATATTAATTTTTTTATAATATATTTTTCATTCGGTAACTTTTGGTTAACTTAATTAACATCATTTGAAATTGGCTATATACAAGGAGAAAGGAGGAAAAAAAACATACAAAAGAATCTCCCTCAAAATTTCTTTCCCTCTCTTTCTAAGTTCTAAAGATAGTTGTATATTTGGTACAAATAAATTTACTGGCAATGTGTTTTTTTTTATATAATATTGTCGCGCATAAGGCCTGAAACTACCTACAACCTCCGCCAATAGATGGCGCTTTCGCCTGTTTCCGAACTGAAACTGGTGTGGGAATCGCCGACTGCTTGGTCCTTTTTCCTGAAGAAAATGTATGTAAATAGATGTTCATATTGGCCTCAGGAGGTGGCGTAATGTAAATACTTCAAGTTATATGTAATGTTTAGTATAAATGACAATAAAGGAGGAGTGTTAGAAGTCTCGGTGCCGGTTGCTGTTGTTACTCTCGCCATCGCCACATCGCTGCTGCTACTCTTCTGGTAAATCTCTCGTGTCCCCCCCACCAGTGGTAAGGCCGAGAGATACTGCCAGAGGAAAGGAGTTCCACTTGAGAGGTGGTTCTCGGACGTCTTTGAGTGCTCTGCAGGGTACATCTGCAGAAGAGAGCAACGGGATCCCGGGTAGGCGATCCACGGAGGAAGCAGCATCGTCGCAAGAACCGGAGGGGTCACGCGCGACAATTTTATCAAATACTATCTCTACAGACCTTACTGAAATGATACGAGTTATTGAATGAGAGGGCTTGGCACATCAGTAGTGAACCCTCTCAGCGGTTGAGATGCCCACTACTGATGAGCCAAGCCCTCTCAATCAATAACTCATATCATTGCAGTAAGGTCTGTAGAGATAATATTCGATGATATTATTTAAAAGAAACACATTGCCAGTGAATTTATTTGTACCAAATATTAACGATAGATATCAATTAAATTTATAAATAGTTGTATATATATCTACAAAATTTATTAAAATGTTATAAGTTCTTTTTTTTCATATACGAATTCATGTAGCTGTCCGATGCCACCAATTTGTTTCCCCTATAATCTCGAATGTATATCATAAAATTCATAATGCATTTTAAACGATATTTGTAAAATGAATATTAACGTTAAACACTAAACAGTTCGATTCATCACATATAAATATCCTATTGCTTTCTCAACTAAGCCATTTGAATTAGTATCATTGATCTTAGAATCCTGGTAGGGCTACCCAAGGCGTGAAGGCTCCACGAGGGTGAGTAGACCGCCCCAGCTAAGTCCCAGAAGGTCTGTGGATCCCACCATAGAATTCCTTTTCCCATGAATGCCCATTGTATGAATGTCGAACCACAACATGATGTTTGGGATGTAATACGTACAAAGGGCCACAACGTTCTATCGCGAATTAAATGATTTATCAAATCATTGATCAAAAGTATGTAAACAGAATTTGGTATATCGTTTGATATTTAAATTTATTTACAACTATATACAAGTACACTTAGAGTTATAATCCCTATAGAATATGTAACAAAATGGTTCAAACTGGAAATTATTTTCTGAAAGATCATGAGGTTAAATAAAGAAAAAGACATCTGATCGTTCAATTGAAAGTTACTGATGGCTTGTGCTATCTATCATAATAAATATCAACTATATTTTGATTATATAGTTATTCTAGATTATTTACCAAGTACCCTCATTTTTGATAAATCAAAAAAAGTCAACCATATACGTGTTTCAGGCTGTTGGCCCTCCTCAGCGTAGGGGTTGTAATTCAAGACCAAACATGTTTATCTTATTGGCTTTCTGAAGAAAAAAAAACAACGTTTAATTGATATTTATTCTGACAGATGGCTTTAGCCATCATCAACCTCTAGTTACGTAATCAAGGAGATGCCATTTATATTTAAAACAGACTGTTGAAGCTCGAAAGCTTGTTTTTTCCGTCAATGAAGAAATGTCCTCTGATAGATCATTTGAAAAACTACAATCAATATAACTTCTACAATATGCACTTCTAATATGAGCCACAATATGTTCAAATATATTTAATATTTAGCTATTTGTTCTTATCTTAAAGTAATCATTTTTCCTAATAATTCATGACTTACTTTATAAAGTTTTGTTAAATCCCAATACAACAATTTCAGCACAAAAAAACTTGTATCTAAAACCAACCTTTAACTTTATTAACATCCTATAACGCGATATCCCAAACGCAGGGATATTTGCGTCAATACATTTCTAACATCATAACA
Organism: Cordylochernes scorpioides; assembly: GCA_030710605.1. Lineage (NCBI taxonomy): Eukaryota > Metazoa > Arthropoda > Arachnida > Pseudoscorpiones > Chernetidae > Cordylochernes > Cordylochernes scorpioides. Next base: position 44,643,047 of record CP092869.1, on the reverse strand, counting down.
AATTGGCTATATACAAGGAGAAAGGTCATGGAGAAAAAAGACTACATATAAAAGCATTTCCCTCAAAATTTTCTTCCCTCTTTTTCCCAGTTAAAAAGATAGTTGTATATATATCCACAAAATTGATTTAAATTTTATATGTTCTTTTCTCATTCCAAAATCATCGTGATTTAAAATATAGAATATATAAACCACCATAAAACACAATTCAAGGGATAGGTTTCGTGTTTTTCTCTTGTAGAAAGGCTTTGGTGCCTCAGAGCTAGAGAGAGAGATTTGTGAATTGAAATTTTAAAAAGAAACCTATCCTGGAAGCGCCAGATAGTTTTACCTTAATAAAACAAAATGTACCATGTGCAAATCAATAAAGTATAAAAGAAGTCAAGCTGCTGACAAAGGAAAAGTGGGGGCGCAGAATCTTAATTCAGGGGATCACAGCTCGATTGAATATTCCCAAAACGATATAATTGGGGGTCGGTGGAAGGATTGTCTAAACCGTTGGTTTTCGACCGCAACGACCCGGGTTCGATTCCCGCATGGGCATTTTTTTTTTCCGATCTAAAAAAAAAGCTCCAATGGCCCCCGATTCTTGAAAAAGTCCAACTCCACTGAGTGCAAGTAACCAAACGGGGCTCTGGCATATTTGTGAGTGCAAAGTCGAACTGCTTTTCACATGTGTGGACTTGTGATGCAATTACAGTTAAAGCAATCGCCAACTTCTACCCACCATGATTATCATGGCCTGTACCACGTGTACTAGGGATAAGCAAACAAAAAAAAAAACGATATAATTGGACAAGACCAAGAATACGTCATTAACGCCTCTATAAAACCTACATCTTTAAAAGATAGAGTTTTACGGTCCGGGGTTAAACGAGTGTCGAACGGTGCCAGCCCGACGAGTCGAGCTTCATTTTCTGTCAGCTTTGACATCTCTTGGAGTCCTCTCTTCTTTACCCTGTGAGCTGTAGCACCACATCGCATATAAAATTGGAAATAAGAAATAACGTTCTGTATCTTTATATGAGAAATAAAATCAATAAATACGATTTTTTATCAAATAAAACAAGCTTCTACTGTCCTTACTGCAATGAAAATATAATGAGAGAAATTGGCTCATCGGTGAGGAACCCTTCCCGTTTCGCCAATTTTATCCACCAGGCCGCTTTCAGAGCTCTAATACTATATTGGACGATTCCCCTCTCCATCAGAATCTTCCTAAACAGTATTAGAGTTCCAAAAGCGGTCTGGTGGATCAAATTGGCGAAACCTCAGGAAAGGTTCCCCACTGATGAGCCAAGCCCTCTTAATATTTTTTCATTACAATGAAAATAGGAATGTAGAAAAGAGAGAGATTTGTTTTATTTTAAAATATATATAAAATTATCACATAATTTTTTTGATGATTTTATTTCTTATATGTTTAATTAAAAGAATTTCTACAGACCTTATAATGCAATGAATAAAATTTGAAGAGGTTGGACATGGAACAACTTTCCAGATTAAGACTTCATATTTTGCCCTTTCCTACTTTCCGATAAACAGAAATGTTTCTATTACTAATCCGACCTTCCATCTAATCATGTTGACGTCAAATCCATCTACAAAAACTAGGAGAAAGTCATGATTTTGCGACTGGTTCACGTAAGTTGTTCATTTATCTGTAAATCGGGGTAGGTCATCAATGCTGGAAGATATGGGCTGATTCCGTACATAGGTCAGGAATGATGTTCACATATTTTGACAAAAGTTACTTTTACGGGTTACACTAAAATGTGGGTCGGTGGAAGGGTGGTCTGAACCGTTGGTTTTCGACCGCTACGACCCGGAATCGAATCCCGCACATTGAGCACTTTTTTATCATTAAAATATTCTCCAATGGTCCCCAATTCTTGCAAAAGTCCAACCCCAATCAGCGATTGCAAGTAACCAAACGGGGCTCTGATACATTTGTAAATGCAAAAGTCGAACTGCTTTCCACATGAGTAGACATGTGGTGCACTTACAGTAAAAGCAGTCGCCAACTTCTACCCACCATGATATCATGGCCTACACCACGTGTACTAGGGATAATTAAAAAATATATATATATATAAAGTACTAAGGCCTAAAGTAAAAGTAATTTAACACACAGAAACGCGCACACTCAAAACCAGTGCTTATCTGTTATTGCAGCGCTGGTAAGGAGCGGACCGGGGTTACATAGGTATTCGAGGAGATCACCAGACACAGACCAAGCACACAGAGAACGCTTAAAGCGGCTGCACACAATAACTCCTGAGCAGAGTCCTCGCATTCCCTTTGAATCCTATTTATGTACAAACATGGCCACATTCGTCCAATGAGAGAATAGGCGCGAGAGATTAGTTCGCTTTACAAATAAATAGCAATTTTCCACCTTACTCAGAAGTTTAAGAAGTTTATGTTGTCAAATAATTTGACAATTCTGACACACACACACATCAGACCAACCTAGCGCTCATTACGCCAAGATAGCCAATCCGCATATTGAGACTGTAAGCATCATTATTTATTTAGTTACTCAGGTTCCTGGAGCGTACAGAAGTTGCCGGGAATGGAAACATTAGTTTTATTAAAAATGGCAACAAAGTCAATGTCTCGCCCGTCATTACATCGAACACTTTCGGTCCTAACTCAAGTCTACTAGAACAACGTCTCAACACAGGATCCAGTATTATTGTCCGCAAAGATGTCGAAGCTGTTGTACAGAAACTAGCGATGAATTCATAGAATGGACTCGAAACTGCTCGAATATGAGACGATTTTGAATCTATATGATCTCATGTGATTTTTAGAGTATTTTTTACTCTTTAAAATTCATTTTTTGTTATTATTTATTTAATGTTAGCACACAGAAATGTTAAACTGCCTTCAAATATTTCCCGAACACTAACGGGGTTGCTCTACTGCTTCCCATGACATTCTACATTTTCTTGATAAATTAATACAACAAACTTCACAGAAACTAAATTTACGCGCGGATATATATTACATTAGCTCCTTAATCAATTTAAATTGACAAATTATTCCCACTCACTAAATAGAGAAAGAGTACAAATATACGTAATAATCCAATTATATTATCAAAGACTAATCAAATACATTGGCCCATTTCACAATAGCAATAAGCAATTGTCATAACGCCTTCTGCCCAGTACTTCACATTTTATTACTACAAACGATTATTATAATAAAAAAGCTGCGGTGAAATGATCGAGCACATATAATAATAGATCATAAAAAGAGACTATAATAGTCATAGAGAGTATCTGTCTATACAGTCGATAATGTGTTCTAAACCCAATTTACTGCCAGGGGTCTATAAAAAGATATAGTGGTGATAAAAACGTGGTCATTGGCGAGAGGTTATTAGAGTTCCTGGGAAATATGCGGGGGACGTTGTAAAATGGAAGAAAGCTTTGAAAATGGCTTTGTTCCTCATAATGGCCCGGTGTGGTGGAAGCAACATTCTTGGAGTTATACACTACAATTGTCATCTTTATTAGAGAGTAAATATTGGAATGATTCAGGTGTTTGGAATTTACCTATGTAATCCCAGTTGTGAATGTTAATTGCGAGTATACGGTCCAGAGTAGCGTGAGATGGATTTCTTAGAGGGACAGGCGACTTTTATCCGCAGGAAAGAAAGCAATAACAGCTCTGTGATGGCCGCTACACTAAGACAATGTGTCTGATTGTCCGATATGATTTGGTAACCTCCTCAGTGATTGTCTCCCCGAACTATGGCTTCCCAGTTAGTTATCGAATGGCGTTGATTATATCCCTGCCGCACCGCCCGTCGCTGGTACCCTTTGTTTATCCCATGTCTATACTTTAGTACTAGGCCATGTTAGTTAAAGGGTTGTGACTACTTGTAGTGTAATTACACTACATGTTTACACTTTAGTACCAAGGCATGGTGGTTAGAGGGTTGTGACTGCTTGTACTGTATTCACACTACATGTTTACACTTTAGTACCAAGTCATGGTGGTTAGAGGGTTGTAACTGCTTTAACTGTAATTACACTACATGTTTACACTTTAGTACCAAGGCATGGTGGTTAGAGGGTTGTGACTGTTTGTACTGTATTCACACTACATGCTTACACTTTAGTACCAAGTCATGGTGGTTAGAGAGTTGTGACTGCTTGTACTGTATTCACACTACATGTTTACACTTTAGTACCAAGTCATGGTGGTTAGAGAGTTGTGACTGCTTGTACTGTATTCACACTATATGTTTACACTTTAGTACCAAGTCATGGTGGTTAGAGGGTTGTGACTGTTTGTACTGTATTCACACTACATGTTTACACTTTAGTACCAAGTCATGGTGGTTAGAGGGTTGTAACTGCTTGTACTGTAATTACACTACATGTTTACACTTTAGTACCAAGGCATGGTGGTTAGAGGGTTGTGACTGTTTGTACTGTATTCACACTACATGTTTACACTTTAGTACCAAGGCATGGTGGTTAGAGGGTTGTAACTGCTTGTACTGTAATTACACTACATGTTTACACTTTAGTACCAAGGCATGGTGGTTAGAGGGTTGTGACTGTTTGTACTGTATTCACACTACATGCTTACACTTTAGTACCAAGTCATGGTGGTTAGAGAGTTGTGACTGCTTGTACTGTATTCACACTACATGTTTACACTTTAGTACCAAGTCATGGTGGTTAGAGGGTTGTGACTGTTTGTACTGTATTCACACTACATGTTTACACTTTAGTACCAAGTCATGGTGGTTAGAGGGTTGTAACTGCTTGTACTGTAATTACACTACATGTTTACACTTTAGTACCAAGGCATGGTGGTTAGAGGGTTGTGACTGTTTGTACTGTATTCACACTACATGTTTACACTTTAGTACCAAGGCATGGTGGTTAGAGGGTTGTGACTGTTTGTACTGTATTCACACTACATGTTTACACTTTAGTACCAAGTCATGGTGGTTAGAGGGTTGTGACTGCTTGTACTGTATTCACACTACATGTTTACACTTTAGTACCAAGTCATGGTGGTTAGAGGGTTGTGACTGCTTGTACTGTAATTACACTACATGTTTACACTGTAGTAACAGGTTATGGTGGTTAGAGGGTTGTGACTGCTTGTAGTGTAATTATACCACATGTTTACACTTTGGTACCAGGCCATGGTGGGTAGAGGGTTGTGGCTGATTGTACTATAAGTACACCACATGTTTACACTTTAGTACCAAGTCATGGTGGTTAGAGGGTTGTGACTGCTTGTAGTGTAATTATACCACATGTTTACACTTTGGTACCAGGCCATGGTGGGTAGAGGGTTGTGACTGATTGTACTATAAGTACACCACATGTTTACACTTGTACGTTTTTAGGCTCTTTATTTAGACATTATTATTAAACTACATAGCATTCCTCACATAGAAGTATTTACATATGAAAATATCCATAGCTATATACACATAGTGAGGTCAGTTTTACATGAGACAAAGTTTTAGTTTAGCAAGTAATGTTGAATATAGAGGCATTGAGAATATATATTTTTCTACACTTGTAGCACCAGACCATGGTGTGTAGAGGTTTGTGACTGCTTGTACTGTAATCACACCAAATGTTTACACTTTAGTACCAGGACATAGTGGGTAGAGGGTTGTGACTGCTTGTACTGTAAGTACACCACATGTCTACACATGTAGTACCAAGCAATTATAATCATTGAGAGAAAGTTGCAACTGCTTGTGCTCTAATGTCTTTATATTGTCAAACAAAACGTAATAAAAGTGACATCTAAATTCCGTTTCACTATATAAATAACGTAAATCCTTTTTTTTTTTCAGAATTTCATATTTTTTTATAAATACAAGTACTTGTACATCGACTTGAACTTTCCTTTCACGAAAAAAAAACGTGAAACTGTAAATCGACGTGTTGAAAATTCAATTTATGCTTTCAAGATGAAATTAAAAGTCGAGTTTTTTTTTCTCAACCAAAAAGTTTCCAATTGGAAAATTAAATTCCTGACATTTCAATTAATACGCAGCAGCATGGTGTGTGAATTATTACAAATGTACGCTCGGCGATCTAATTGGCTCGAAGAATTTCTAAAAACGAAATAAATTAAATTTCCCCTCGCTTTCATATCTACCGAAGTAAATTTATTTTTTTATTATTTCAAAGAAAGCAAAAAGAATTCGTTGACGATAACAATTATTGCATTTTATCTCATATTGAAAATAATTTATCTGCTAAGAATTTCTTCCCATATGTATTAAATAATTTATTTCTTAAGTTTACATCCTTTTTGTCTGAATTCATATGAATTAAAACGATATGTAAGATACAGAGATATAAATAAAAAGAAAAAAAAAGGCATATTCTGACTGCTCACATGAGCCTTTTAGATAACAGAACTCCATCTAGTGTAACAAAAATAAACTAAACGTTTATTTAACTTTTCCGTTATATTTGGCCAATCTAATTTCTTGATAAATCAAGAAAGGTTAACCAAGTACGCGTTTCGAGCTGTTGGCCCTCGTCAGCGTGATGCAGGCTGTATCTCTACGACTAAAAATTTGATCCTAAAGATATAAATAAGCGAATATATAAATGATAGAACCTTAATCCGTTGTCAAAAATAAAAACCAAGCACGTACGCGTTTCGGGCTGTTGGCCCTTGTCAGCGTGGTGCAAGCTGTGTCTCTACGACCAATTATTTGGTCCTAAAGATATGAACAAGCGAATATATATAATAGAGCCTTAATCCGTTGCCAAAAATAAAAGCCAAGCACGTACGCGTTTCGGGATGTTGGCCCTTGTCAGCGTGGTGCAAGCTGTGTCTCTACGATCAAAAATTTGGTCCGAAAGATATAAATAAGCGAATATATATAAATAATAGAGCCATATCCGTTGCCAAAATGCGATGAGACATTTTGATAATAATTAAGTTCCTATAGCACCTCGATGTAATATTGAAATCGAGCTATATATTTTCCATTCACCATTACCGAATTAGAATAGCAAGAGTCAGTTCCCTGTATTATAAATAATAATTAATTCTAAAAATTAAAGAAACTTCGGCCAGTATAAATCTTTTTATTTATTCGACGTTTCGATAACCTGTAAAATATTTCAATATCATCCCAATTTTGCTTAACGTCCTTCTCCCCATTAAACGTCGAAATTTGTCCAAACCCCAAGATAATAAAAATATTTACTGGTCGAAGTATCTTTAATTTTAAGAACTATGAATGCCGGCCAGACAGCCTCAATCTTTACGATAAAGAATAATTAAGCCTAATATAAATTTTGATTTATAAATTCAACACTCTATATATATTTGTTTTACAAATACAGATAGAATTAGAAAAATATTGTTTTTTCAAATCGACAAAAGAAAAGAAAAATTCCAAAAACCGAACCCATGATCTATTTAAAAAAAAATTTGTTGCCCGATGTATCTACTGAGCTAATATAACGCTGAACGCTAATTGGCTAATGACCTCAACGCTGTTGAAGTCACGTGATAGTGAATAGAAAATAAGCGAGCGAATAAACAGGATACCAATCGACAAAAGATTCTTGATATAATTGGAAAGGGTTGAACACAATATATCAATCAAGATAATTGCAAGACATTTCTTTACGGCAAACTTTCAAGCTTTAGATTATCAACAGCCCAATTGTTTAGCAAATACCTACAACATATCGTGATATATATTGGACGCATTTGTAAAACATACAGACAATTGGTCTGATGATGAAATAAGGCTTGAAAGCTTGCCACTTTTATCTTAATAAAGAAACTTAATGTAGTTATCTTGTTCTTGATATATTAGGATATCTATATAATTCTACAAAGGTATTCTACATAAGTACTTTTTTTTTTGCTTATCCCTAGTACACGTGATACAAGCCATGATCATCATGGTGGGTAGAAATAGGCGACTGCTTTTACTGTAAGTACAACATGTCTACACGTGTGAAAAGCAGTTCGACTCTTGCACCTACAAATGTGCCAGAGCCCCATTTGGTTACTTGCACTCGCTGGTGGGGTTGGACTTTTGCAAGAATCGGAGGCCATTGGAGCATTTTTTTTTAAATCATAAAAAAATGCCCAATGCGTGAATCGAACCCGGGTCGTAGTGGTCGAAAACCAACGGTTTAGACCATCCTTTCACCGCCCCCTAGTATATATGAACGATTAATGCGTACATAGTATCAAAGAGTGTGTGTGTGATTAAATAAAAATACACTAGAACCTCCATGAGAGGACACTCGCGCTAGAGGACACCTATCTATAAAGGGCACTTTGGCTCTGCAATTAGATGTCCTTTACAGGGAGGTTCTGCTGTATTTGAAAAATAATATTGTACGCGCCCACGTTGATTAAAATTTTTAATTTTCCATTAACAGTTAATGCTTTCGTGATTTTCATCTTTCTCTTTAAAAGAAAATACAAACTTTGCATAGGAATGATTTCTAATATGTATATATAATCAATATATATATATATATACAGCATTTATTGAACATTTAATAATGATATATATTTTATGAAATATTATTTATATATTTAATATTAATATAGGATTCAAAAAAGAAGCCTTTTCACAAAATAATCTTATATTTATAATATTTTCTTTTGTACATGACTAACCGATTCCTTAATATGCTTGAATATTCCATCATTGTCCTGATAGGTATGTGTTCTTCAACTGGAATAAAAGAAATAGAACATCGAAAGAGAAGAAATAATGTCTACATATTCTATAATTACATTGAATATGTTAACGAGAGAGGGTTTCTTAAAATAAATCAAAATGTATTTATTCCGGTTTTTCTTAATTCTCTCTCTCTCTCTCTCAAAAGAATATTCAATACCTTTCTATTTAAAACTTTCGTTATTATTCTAACGAAGAACTAAAACCTGATTTTTATAAAGATTCGAAATAAATATATTGAAAACACTTATTTTAATTCATATTTTAATAATTATAAATTCAATTTTTTTCTTGAACAAAACCCCTGTGTGAATAAATGTAAAGAAATGTAAATGAATTAAGGCAACATGGCAACGTTAAACAGACGATAGGTCTAATTGCGACGCGTTCGTCTGCAATTCTAATAAGCTCCAATTAAATTAGCTAACTTGTACTGAATATGTTGAAAGTGTGTTGAGAGTTTTCTTCGATTTCTTTTTACTGGTTCTTGTTGAACAAACATTGTCTCTCTGGGTGTTTGATGCATACTAATTATGTATTTTATTTACATATATAGTATTTCAGTATGCAAATTTATATCTTGTTGACTTCGCTGACTTCAGCAAAGTTTTGTTAAATTCACTGATGTTTATTTATGTAATAGATGTGCGTATTCCTGCACGAAATTGGAACTTCTTATTTGTAATAAATACATTAAAAATTCAATTTTTATTCGATTTACTTTTGCATATGCGCATGTTCTTTGAATAAGATATAAATCCTTTTTCGGAACATTCGTACATATAGGTCACAAACCAATACACCAGAGTATCTGGCTATAAAATCCACAAACCAATATCCCATATTATTAGGCTATGGCCCTCATCAGTAGAGTAACGGCTAGATTTCGTAATGTACAGGGTGATCCAAAAGTCCCGCACAACTTTAAAAATTAATAACTCCGCGAATATTTGCGCTAGAGCAATGCGGTAAACACCATTGTGTTCAGAATGCAATGGGATTTTTTATGGCAAAAATTGAAAATTTCGAAATTGATTTTAGTTACAATTTCATTCCCTAGATGGCGCTGTACCAGAATCAGAAATTCAGCGGCCAAATTGTTTGATTAATTGAAAAATATAACTGATCGACACGTATTTTTCCTTTTTGTATACCAGGAAAGAATCCTAATAATATCAAATCGTTAATTAATAAAGCACCATTTCGCCAAAAGTTAGAAGAAATGGTTAACGATTTTTAAATACAATCTGAGATATGTAAAATAGGTATATGCAAATTAAAACATGTAGCAAAAAATATTTATATTTTTGATAGAGTTTTGTCAAATATATTGAATGTTTGAAAAACATAGCTGAATTCAATACACGATTTTTTGAAATGTTAATATAGTACCAAAAATTATGATGGTACTACTAATAGGATTTCTTGCTATAAGGAATGTGTAATTTCTTGAATAATTGGCGACACTCGACTATTTAACTGGAAATTTGTCATGATCCAACAAATGAAATATAGATGGGAGTGACAAAATACATTTGTCGTACTTTATTCCAAATATCCTATGGGCTTGTCAAATGTTATCATTGTTTATTATACTGTACACGATTTTTAAAAATGTATCCCCTCGAATAAATATAATTTTTAAATCAACCTTTTGCGTTGAAAAACGTGGTAGTAAAATCATTTTGTATTATTTTTTTTTGCCCAAAATTTCTAAAGGTGGGGGGTTACAGAGAATATTCCTTATGCTATTTCTTTTAATGAGCGAAAAGCGATAAATTGAACATAAGGGGTAAAATTGTGTGTACAGTGTTATTCGCGAAGTTATGACACTTTGGTCTGCACGACATAATATAAGATGTGAGCAAATGACAAACAAACAAAAATTACTGTTCACAAATAAATAAGAGACAAGATATGAGGACAGAATTTATTTACCCATAACCCAACACAAAGAGCTGCAAAACATTGGTAGATAATATAATACATGACAGCTTATATAACACATGAGGTAACTTGTCTCTTGGAGGCCTTGTCTCTTGTATTAGATCACAATCCTTGCTCAATGTGTGGCCTTCATTCTCAAACACCGCCTGCAGACGATAGATGACAGAATGGACAGCATTAAATAAAATATCTGTTGAAATTGATGAAACGTGCCGTCTGATAGAAGCCTTCAACATGACCTATGTGGTAGGCCGGCATCGATAAACACGCGACTTAATGTACCCCCATATCCAAAAATCGCAAGGCGTCAAGTCTGGTGATCTTGAAGGCCACTGGTGTATAAAGTGGCGACTTATCACACGATCTTCACCGAACGTATCCTTCAGCAATTGTTTGGCACCGCGGGAGATATGAGGAGGTTCTCCATCTTGCATGAATGTTATTTCGCTCAGTGCTTGTCTGTCCTGCAATATGGGGATAACCATTTCTCTCAAAAGTTGAACATAACGTTCACCAGTTACAGAAGCGGTTTTAAATGTTCTTCCATTTATTTCTTCAAAGAAAAATGGCCCAATAATAAAAGAAGAAGTGAACCCACACCAAACTATAACTCTGCGCTGATGAAGTGGCATTTCTGTAAAAATCCTAGGGTTTTCTGTTGCCCAAATGCGGCTATTTTGAGTGATAACTTCTCCGTTCAGAGAAAATTGAGCTTCATCTGTCCACAGAACATTCAACAGCCAGTTTTCATCAATATCAATTTGCCGGAAAACCCATGAAGCGAATTCTTGACGCTTCTCAAAATCGCCGACTTTTAGCTCGTGAAGTCTTTGAATTTTTTTACGGGTATTTTTTAAGACAAATTCTTAGTGCTCTCCAAACTTTTCCATACCAAATCCCCGTTTGTCGAGCACTTACTTCTCCATACGTGGATAACGTTTCAATAGCTTCAACATTCTGCGAAACCGTAGCAACCCCTGACTTGCATGTCGATGGTCTTCCACTCCGAGATTTTGCTTCCAGAGATCCAGTCTTCTCCAAAGTTTTTATCATTCGCCTTAGAGAGTAGCAACTCATGGGTCCTTTACCGCTTCGAATACCTTTAAAGGTACGAAACGCTTGTAAAGCTTCAGTTGCAGAATCTGAATTGCAATAAAAAAATTTCACCAAGAGTGATTTATGCTGTAGTGATGGTAAAATAAATTGTTGTGCATGTAAATAGATGAAGATTATTTGCATTTTTCAAAACCTCATTATGTAAAAATATATGTGTATATAAATTGGATATTTGTTGTTGGCCGAACCAATAACCATACACACCTCATCTCGTTAACGGAATAATGTTCTTTGTCTGGTCTGCCTTTTTTTACTCTCTTTGGAGTAGATTTGCTTTTTGATAGTTTTTATTTATGGAGCTGAACCAGTATGATGGCGGTGGTGGAGGAAGTCAGCAGGCCAACAAGCGGCCGCGTTCTGAGTACGAAGACCTCCTCCCGTCTTCCCATCACCAATTTAAATTCAACAGCACGGCGAACTTGTTCAACTTTGAGTGCCAAACCTTCGAAGCGATCATTGCCGACACCAGCCTGGACTCCCCCGAAAAAATACAGATGGCCACCAAAGGACTGATACTGACTCTCGTCCAAGAGGCAGAACTTCTTCTTAAGGACGCCTTCAAGGGAGCCAGTCTAGGAAGACTCAATCCCACAGCCAACGTCCCGATTCCCTCCACCTCTTTCGCCTCGGTAGTGGCAGAGAAAGACAAGCCGGTAAAGCCTGCACCTCCGAAACCCAAAGCGAAATCCACATTTGTGAATCTGGCTCCTTCCTTCGAATCGCATGTCGACGTCAGTTCGGCTAACCCCAAAGCAACCCAAGGGAATTTTTGAGGGAAATTCAAAAGATTCATCCTTCCCTAGCGTCATCAAAACACGTGGTGGCGTCCATCAACACCAGCGGCGAGGTGGTTTTTCACCCCAAAACAACCCAAATGGCAAAGTAGCTGGCCACTGGGCTGACCTCCCTGCCAACGGGCCTAAGCTGCCCCGAGTGCCCGGTTATCCTACCAAGATACTGCCTCTTCAGAGTGGACGGGGAGGTGCGGGACGATGAGATATGCGAGAGCTTCCGCTCCAACCACTCCGTGCAGTCACTCCTGGAAAAGCGTGAAATCAGGGTAGTCCATCGATCGAATAATGCGGCACACAGCACTAGTACAGTGTTCATCGAAGTGGACAACCAAGTCGCCGAAATCCTCGGTCAACATGGACGTATTCCTGTGGCGGGTCTAGTGCACAGGTATGAGCGCAGTCATACTTTAAAGCAATGCTTCCGTTGCTGTGGCTTCGGCCACCGCGCTTCTGCCTGTCCAGCTGCTCATCCAATCTGCTATCGCTGCGGCTCTGCAGAGCATGGGGGCATCCGATGCTCGGTCGAGCCAAGCCAAAGCCGCTGCTGCCGCTGCAGAAAAAAAATCTGGAGCTCCCACAACCACTTTGCCACATTATCTACCTGCCCCTTTGTAAAAGAGAGAATACCCCGAACAAGTAACAATGTCTAGGCCATTGCGTGTCCTGCAGGTGAACGCTAAAAAATCACCAACTGTCATTCTTGAAATTGCAAATTTGGCAAATTCGACACAGGCCGACATCGTGCTCCTGCAAGAACTCTCAACTAACTTCTTCTGGCCCACACGTGGGTTTCAGGCATTTTTTTTTGTCCCAGGCGCCTACATCCCCTCGGGAATTGTGGCACGTAGCAACCTTCATCCCATCCCTCTAACCTCCCCAGACACCGCCATAACCTCCATAGCCATATGTCTAGAACAGAGCATCATCGTGGTGCACTCGGCCTACTGGCACGGCCTTAGAGCTGCCGATGATTTCATCCCTCTTCTGGAAGATACGATAAGACGGGCCTCTCTTCCAGTGATCCTGGGTATGGACACTAACGCCCACTCTCCTACCTGGGGCATCGGTGCGAGGTTGGACTTCCGGGGTGCTAATCTTAAAGAGTTCGCCAGCTTCAATGATCTTCATTTCTTGGGACCTCCTGTGGACTCGACCTGGTCAAATGGGCCTTTATCTTCTTCTATAGATGTAACTCTGGCATCCAGCTCACTGGCTATCCATGTCACTAGAGGTTTATTAGATGAGATGGCCTTCACTGACCATAACCTATCTGGACTACATTCCTAGACATGGTCAATAACGAGACAAAATCCTCCTGGGTTGAATCCTCATGTAAAGAACAGACCTTTAAATCCTTCCTCAACTCTTCTCTCCACCAGGTAACTACCCTATTATAACAACAACAACAAAAACCTTCATTAAGACACTATTGTCTTACAAGAGGATTCCCCTAAGAGGTTATATATGTACATGAGTGAGGAGGAAAAGCAATTTAGAGGGGAGGTGGAGCAATCAGCCGTTGTCTGGGGAGTTGAGCACTTCTTCCCTCATTTTGTCAATCGCCTTGAAAAATTTTAAATATTTATAAACAAATGTTTTATCCAGCTGGAGAGTAGTAAAAATTGTATATACATGTTGTTCATTATAGTGAGTTAGCCCCGAAATTTCGCGAATTTCCAGTCTCTTTTCCTGTAGGAATGGGCAATGGGATAATGAACCAAATTTTTTGGATGCCAGCATTGCAGAAGTAGAAATTTAAAGGGTCGCTGTTCCAAAATCCCGTGATATCCTCGGGGGAAAATAGCCATATAATCCTTTGACGGGCTATTTTCAAAGAGAGGTTTGATAGTAAGTAGTCCTCCGTCATAAAGGAGCTACTTAGAGATTGATAGTGAATACAATGAGTTGAATTTTGTATCTTAGCTCGGTCAAATTGGAGTAGCTGGTCCACTGTGGTTTGAACTATTCTAGGCATTTCTCCTCGCAAAACCATATAATCTTCACAGTTCTTAAGAAAAGAAAAACCCCAAGAGTCAATGATGTTATTCAGGTTATAAATAAAGTTGTTTCCCGCTTTTCCCAAAATTGAAACTTCCTAGAGCTGGAACAAGCAAACATAAGGTAATCTTGTCCTGTCCATTTTTAAAATCCGTATCTAGAACTTTAGAATCAATTTCGTAATGTTTAATTCAAGGTACATCCTTTCGGTTTCTGTTCGTAAGATATAGCCCGGAGTGTAAATTTGCGAAGGTCAAGAAATCGCCGTAAGAAAAATATCCTGGATCTGGTTTACAACTCCTATCTGATTCGTCGCCCACAGTGGGGCCGAGTATAATAAGGTGGATAAAACTATGGAGTCAAGTAATTTCATCACTGCTCCGAACGATATGGTTCTTGACTTAGATAGTATTCTCCATACTGCGTTTGTATCAATCAATGCTTTGCTTTTAAAGTGCTGCGCCACGTAAGCAGTTGGATTCTTGATTGTTAAGGGGTAGCCAAGATACGTATATTTTGAGGTAACTGTCAAAGGTTGTTGGCCCCAAAACCAAACGTCAGATCTAGCCAAGCGGCCTCCATTTCGAAACGCTACGATTTTAGACTGGAATTGGTTCAGAGTTAAACTATTTTCCTCAAAATATTTTTTATTAAATTAATCTTTATTTGGATATTTATCTTGGATTCACCACGGAAGACTATATCATCCGCGAACAGGAGCAGGTGTATAGTTCCATGGCCCGGTAAGTATATACCTGGCAGGTCAGAATCATCCAGCGTAGCAACCAGATCGTTATTGAAAATAATAAATAAATACGGTGAAAGAGGTTCACCCTGAAGAACACCTGATTGTATTTTGATAAATTCTGTAAAAGAGCCGCTCCATCTGACCGCTGCCATCATTTGAGCATAGTAGTTCTGTATAAGTTTGATAAATCGCCCACTTAAACCAACAAGCGCAAGCTTTCTCCATAATAGTAGATGTGGAACTGTATCAAACGCTTTTTAAGATCAACAAAGAATGTGTAAAGTTTCCTCCTTTTGCGGTTTAATGTCATTTGAATTAGTGACGTAAGCGTGAAGATATGATCTTTGCACGAGTAGCCCTTTCTGAATCCTGCCTGGTTTTCCGCTATGAGTTTTCTATTTTCAATCCAATTACTTAGTCTATTTTTTAATATGGATGTAAAATGTTTTGACAAGTTGCTTATAAGGGCAATGCCCCTATAATTTGATGGTGTAACTACCTTATTAAACGAGGCCTCTAGCCCAGAAGATATTGACAGGGTGGTCCTCCTTCTGACTTCCATCCTGCAATCAGCTTGTGACTCTTCCATGGGGAGACGCTCCAATACTACAAGACCGTCAAAGCCGTGGTGGACCCCCGAACTGAGTCGGATCAGAAGGTTGGTTATCTCCCTCCGCCGTTGCAGTCAGAGTGTCCGGTGTTCTATTAGGAATTTCTTCCGCGGTTTATACCGAGCGTGCCATAATCGACTGAAGGCGGCTATACGGAAAGCTAAAAGTAAATCCTGGTTTAATCTCTGCAAGGAGGTGTCATCCGCATACTGGAGTGACATACATCGATTTATCGCCCGGGGCCGCGGCTCCCCCCGAGGTCCGCCACTTCTCAAACATGATAACGGCTCTCTTTACAATCCTCATGAGACTTGCCAGACCCTGTTAAATCACTTTTTCCTACCTGACACCAGACCTCACCCGCAAAGGAATGCAATTTCTGCTCACTCAGACGAACCTGAATTCAAACCCTGGGAAGTTTTGCGAGCCATTCATCGCTGTGGAAAAAGGAAAGCCCTGGGCCCTGACGGTCTTGGTTCAAAATGCCTAGACCTGGGCGGCCCTTCCTTGCAATTCCTGCTGGCCGAATTGTTCACCAAATGCCTTCGTATAGGCCACTTCCCCCGTCAATGGAAAGAAGGCCGCCTCATACTTCTGCCTAAATCCTCCAATTCAGCCACCAGTCAGCTGGAGAAATACAGACCTATTACTTTATTGAACACTATGGCCAAAGTATTTGAGAGATGTATCCTGGCCCGACTTCAGAGGCTCGCGGATCGTCATGGATGGTTCTTTGAAGATCAATACAAAACCGTATTGGGTACCGTAAATGGTCGTTCAGCGGAAGATGCACTGGCGAGTATCACTCAATTAATTGAAGAAAGACAAGCTCACTGGAGGAAAACTCTTGTCATCAGCTCGGACATCAGTAAGGCCTTCGACACTGTTTGGAGGCCGGCAATCATACAAAATCTTGAACGTCTAAATTGTTCAGAGTCTATTACCTGTTTAGTAAAAAGCTTTTTGGAAGACCGGACGGTTTCTTACTCAGCTTGGACAGCAACAGAATGTACGTCCTCCCAACTCGGCACTCCCCAGGGTTCAGCGCTAAGTCCTTTCCTGTGGAACATAGTTGCTCGGACCATCTTCACCCTTCCCTCCATCATAGATAGCCGATTAATAGCTTACGCGGACGACTTCACCCTTATGACTCAGGTTCGTAGTCGCCTGCCGGTCTCTGCCACTAACACCTTCTTGGAGAGGTTGACATCTTGGTGCACGATAAATGGTCTTAATATAAGCCCCATTAAGACTCAAGCTTGCCTGTTCCAATGGCGTAATGTCCACCCCAACTCCGAGACAGGGCTCAGAGTCCTTGGTCAACCTTTAAACATCAAGAAGACCGTCACAATCTTAGGAGTAGAGTTTTACCAGACCCGCGGATTTGTCGCCCACCTACGCAAGATCACACGTAGATGTAGATCAATAATCCCACGACTCACCCACACCATACAGGGTAAATTTGGAATCTTCTTTTCAGCTGGACGGAGCGTCAAATGGGGAGGTCGTGCTCTCTGCAGCGAAGGCATTAGGCAACTTAGGAGCCTTCACTGCAATTTTGCGAAACGTGTACTGAGAGGAGGTCCTTACACACCTACAGTCTCAGCCATCTCCATCACCTGCAGCCCTCCTTTCGATATTATTGTTAGGTCTCGTACGGCGTTCCTGAAGGAAATCAATGAAGGAAATTTTGAATCTAGACCAGGCCCTGCTTCTTTGCCATACCCTCCAGATAGACGTCAATTGTCTTTCAGTCTAAACACATCGAGGAGATAACAACACCTATAATATTCACAGACGGATCAAAAAATGAGGCTGGGGTGGGCGCTGCAATTGTTCCCTCATCAGAAGATCAAGAGCCCGTTCTCTTACGGCTCCATCCCGACTGCACAGCCTTCCAGGCTGAACTTCTGGCAATCCGCTGGGCGGTCCGTCTGGTGAAGGAAGTTTATTCAATAAATGCGATCACTATCGCGTCGGACTGCAGATCAGCTCTGTCAGCCATATGTACGTCAGGTCCAGTTCGATCGACATTAGTAGCTAAGATTATTCTCGCACTGAACACCAACCAAAACGTAAATCTGTGTTGGGTGCCGGGACACTGCGGCATCGACGGAAAGGAAAGAGCAGACAGAGCTGCTAAGAACGCGGCCGTTTTGATCTTAGAGCCATCATTTTCCATTCTGCCTAGAAGCCTGGCCCGTAACCACTCACGCGCGGCAGCCCTAGACGCATGGACGGAGGTTTATTGCCAGGACCACTACAACAGACACCTGAGGAGAATAGCCCATACTCCAGACCGGCTGCTCCAATTCCTCCCTAAGGTCTGTCCTGGAGAAGTCACCACCACCTTACTTACAGGACATGGCCATGTTCGGGCAGACTTGGTTCTCTGGCGTCTTGGGGAAGACCCATCTTGCCCACATTGTATGGAGGAACAACAGACTGTGGACCACCTTCTATTCAGATGCCCTGCTTTCAAGCAACACAGAATGAAGACAGCTCTGCTGCTTGGGAAGACCTCCTTCGACCCAGTCTCGTTGGCTGGACTCCCGGGTTCTCTGCAGGCATGGAACTTCCTGACCAGCTGGTTCGGCTCTGCAATTGGCTCTATATAAATATAATCTAGAGTAACTGGTTTCTACTAGTTAGCTTGACAGCCCGGGCAGTTGGCGTTTCTTGCGCTCCAGGGGCCTGGGTTATCCTTATTTCTCTCTCTATACTCTTGGAAGACGGGGCAATTTAGCAGCAGATGAATAGAAATTTGTTCCTCACATCCACAGAAGCATCTTGAATCCTGCACTGCTTTGATGAATTTTAAAAAGCTTCTAAAATTTCCGTGATTTGTAATAAATTGAGAGTTGTGGAAATTTGCCCGAAAATAATTCGGAATATTAGCGGGAAAGAAACTTTGAAATGTTTGGTTAGTATTTTTCTTCAATAGTGTAATTTTATATTTAATCAAATTTTCAATTATATCTGGAATATCCAAGTCGTATCGCTGTTGATCCTCGATCGATAAATATTTTATTCAAGCACGTTGTCGTTGATTTTTATTTGACAAATCCATGTTGTCTGGAGCTCAAAAGATTATTACTTTCATAAAATTCATAAATTCGATTTTTCAAAATTTTTTCGAAAATTTTTGAAAGATTTAAAATCAATGAGATAGATCGATAACTTTTTGTTGATTCTAAATTAGATTTATGTGGTTTAGGAATTATCTTTAGAGCTGCTATTTTCCATTTCTCCGGATAATACCCCTTTTTGAATACATTTATTAAATAGTTTGCATGATATATGCTTAATTTTTGGGTAAGCACATTTGATCATATTGTGGCGAAGAAATATTTTATTATTTAATTTAATATAATTCAATGAAAATACTCAACAGATTATAAAAAATATATATATTACTCTGTATTTGTGAAATCATCTTTAAAATATTTCTTTGCTTGCTTGCTTAAGATTCCCTAGCTGTAGATAGTTTTGCTGACTTGTTAATAATTGTCGACTCGTCGTTGTGACGTCATCAATAAATTATTTTATATCTTAGGATATTTCAAGGCTTGATTTCTACGCTACAATATTGTTACTTATGTTGTCTAAACCTGGAGCTTTTTAAACATCAGAATTAGAAATGATATTCATTATTTCTTCTACTTCGATAATAATTATGCTTGGATTATTCATTCGTGGTTTAAAATTTCTAATTATTTGTTGTTGAAAATTGTCCAAATTAGGATCGTCTTCAGGAATTAAATCGTCCATTAATTTGGTCATTGTTTGCTCTTTTAGATATTCTGGTGAATTGTCAATTATGGGAATTCCATTCTGTACATTTGAGGATCTTAATTTGTTGAAGAACTTATAAGCATTACCAAATGGATTATCTGTGTAATTTTCTTCAATAACGTTTCGCCAGTTAGTTCTTTTAGCTTTTCTTATTGCATTAGTGTATTTGTTTCTTGCCAACTTAAATGTATAGTAACTGATTGTTTTATGACGATGATACTATTTTCTAATATAATGAAAATGATTTTTTATTATTTCCTGTTCATTAGTCCACCAGTCAATTCTGGAAACATGTTTATTAATGGGGATTTAACCTTCGAAGATTTATATGCTGCTTCTCTCAATAAATTCATGAGTGCGTTCACTATCCCATCAATGTCTTCCTCATCTTTCACTCTGCTTATATCAATTCCCAGTTTTTTGTATCTTGTAATGATATGTTATTAGAAAAATTTGCCCAATTCGCATTTTTTTTCAAAGTGGAAATTTGATTATTGAATAAATGACCATTCTTTAACCTGATATCAAATTTAACAGCAACATGGTCGGAAATATTAGTTAAATCAGAGGTATGCCAGTTGTTTATTAAACTTAGTGAGTGTTTATTCGAGATTGTGAGATCAATTATACTTACTCTCCGCGGCAGGTGGGTGTATTTCAGGTTATGTATAAAGAGGTTACATTCGTCTATAATAGGTTGTAATCTATATCCATTAGAGTTTATAACAAACCATATAGTATGTCTTGAATTAAAATCACCGCAAAGGATTACAAGTTGATTTATATACGTTTTGAGCAGATCTCTAATGAATGTTTGATGAACAGGGTTAAATGTATTCGGATGAATGTAGAAATTAGAAATAATTAATTTTGCTTTAACTGTAGAAATAGATATTGTTGTACAAAAAGAATTTGTGAATTTTTCCTCTTTGCTGAACTTTATATTTTTATTTAAAATTATAGTTGCCGTATATTTTTCCCCAGTTTTATTCGAACATATAATTTGAGAGTCCATATCATAAATAACATTTTCATGTAAAACATATGGTTCTTGAATCAAAAGAATGTCAGGTGAAGGATATTCACATATCAAACAAAATGTTAACGCGGGATTCGATCCCGGTTCATGACTGTCTGGAAACGAGGGTGTTACCCACTCGTCCTTGTCAGGTGGGTCATCTCTAGTGTTGGCCTGTAGTTTACTTATCGCAGTAAAACTTTTTCTTACATTTTGTTGAATACATCTCACATTTTCAATCATATAGGATATTAATCTATTTATGATTAAGCTTTAAATTGTATTTGCTACATCATTTCCCTCGTGTATTTGTGAATATTGTGTCCTTTGGATAATTTTGTCTATTTGTGATTTGTAAATCGGGCATTCACTTGAATTTGATTTATGGTTTGTAGAAAGGTTTTTAAATTTAGGGTGCTTAGAGAAATGGTGACAATTTGGCGCTTCAGTACAGTTGTGGCTACCCTGTACACCGCATATTTTACATATTTTAATGTTTTGGCAGTCTTTTGTTTTGTGGTACGGATTAAATTCAAAACAATTTTGGCATTGTCTTACAAATATTCTGTCTTGTGTAGAACATCGCTCAAAATAGGTGTATATCTCATTACCCATTTTTTCTTAAAATTTGGTAAACTTTAGGAGTTACTTTTAATACTATATTGTGATATGCAGAGTTAAATCCCATTCGCGGTACGAGACAAGCGATGCCAAACACGTCCGCACAGTTGGCTTCAGAAGCCATATATCGATTATGTTTATTTTAATTCATTTGAAAAATTCAACTATCCCTGATCATTTATTTTACTCTGGGATGCCGTCACTACAGGATAAAGTACTCTTGGTGAAATTTTATTATTGCAATTCAGAATCTTCCACTGAAGCTTTACGAGCGTTTCGTAACTTTAAAGGTATTCGAAGAGGTAATGGACCCATGAGTTGCTACTCTCTAAGGAGAATGATAAAAAAATTTTGAGAAGACTGGATCTCTGGAAGCAAAACCTCGGAGTGGAAGACCATCGACACGCAAGTCAGTGGCTGTTACGGTTTCGCAGAATGTTGAAGCTATTGAAACGTTATCCACGTATGGAGAAGTAAGTGCTCGACAAGTTTCTTGACAAACGGGTATTTCGTATGGAACAGTTTGGAGAGCTCTAAGAATTTTTCTTAAAAAATACCCGTACAAAATTCAAAGATTTCACGAGCTCAAAGTCGGCGATTTTGAGAAGCGTCAGGAATTTGCTGCATGGGTTTTCCGGCAAATTGATATTGATGAAAACTGGCTGTCGAATGTTCTGTGGACAGATGAAGCTCACTTTTCTCTAAATGGAGAAGTCAACACTCAAAACAGCCGCATTTGGGCAACAGAAAACCCTAGGATTTTTACAGAACTTCATCAGCCCAGAGTTACAGTTTGGTGTGGGTTCACTTCTTCTTTTATTATTGGGCCATTTTTCTTTGAAGAAATAAATGGAAGAACTTTTAAAACCGCTTCTGTAACTGGTGAACGTTATGTTCAACTTTTGAGAGAAAAGGTTATCCCCATATTGCAGGACAGACAAGCACTGAGCGAAATAACATTCATGCAAGATGGAGGACCTCCTCATACTCCCGCGGTGCCAAACAATTGCTGAAGGATACGTTCGGTGAAGATCGTGTGATAAGTCGCCACTTTATACACCAGTGGCCTTCAAGATCACCAGACTTGACGCCTTGCGATTTTTGGATATGGGGGTACATTAAGTCGCGTGTTTATCGATGCCGGCCTACCACATAGGTCATGTTGAAGGCTTCTATCAGACGGCACGTTTCATCAATTTCAACAGATATTTTATTTAATGCTGTCCATTCTGTCATCTATCGTCTGCAGGCGGTGTTTGAGAATGAAGGCCACACATTGAGCAAGGATTGTGATCTAATACAAGAGACAAGGCCTCCAAGAGACAAGTTACCTCATGTGTTATATAAGCTGTCATGTATTATATTATCTACCAATGTTTTGCAGCTCTTTGTGTTGGGTTATGGGTAAATAAATTCTGTCCTCATATCTTGTCTCTTATTTATTTGTGAACAGTAATTTTTGTTTGTTTGTCATTTGCTCACATCTTATATTATGTCGTGCAGACCAAAGTGTCATAACTTCGCGAATAACACTGTACACACAATTTTACCCCTTATGTTCAATTTATCGCTTTTCGCTCATTAAAAGAAATAGCATAAGGAATATTCTCTGTAACCCCCCACCTTTAGAAATTTTGGGCAAAAAAAATAATACAAAATGATTTTACTACCACGTTTTTCAACGCAAAAGGTTGATTTAAAAATTATATTTATTCGAGGGGATACATTTTTAAAAATCGTGTACAGTATAATAAACAATGATAACATTTGACAAGCCCATAGGATATTTGGAATAAAGTACGACAAATGTATTTTGTCACTCCCATCTATATTTCATTTGTTGGATCATGACAAATTTCCAGTTAAATAGTCGAGTGTCGCCAATTATTCAAGAAATTACACATTCCTTATAGCAAGAAATCCTATTAGTAGTACCATCATAATTTTTGGTACTATATTAACATTTCAAAAAATCGTGTATTGAATTCAGCTATGTTTTTCAAACATTCAATATATTTGACAAAACTCTATCAAAAATATAAATATTTTTTGCTACATGTTTTAATTTGCATATACCTATTTTACATATCTCAGATTGTATTTAAAAATCGTTAACCATTTCTTCTAACTTTTGGCGAAATGGTGCTTTATTAATTAACGATTTGATATTATTAGGATTCTTTCCTGGTATACAAAAAGGAAAAATACGTGTCGATCAGTTATATTTTTCAATTAATCAAACAATTTGGCCGCTGAATTTCTGATTCTGGTACAGCGCCATCTAGGGAATGAAATTGTAACTAAAATCAATTTCGAAATTTTCAATATTTGCCATAAAAAATCCCATTGAATTCTGAACACAATGGTGTTTACCGCATTGCTCTAGCGCAAATATTCGCGGAGTTATTAATTTTTAAAGTTGTGCGGGACTTTTGGATCACCCTGTACTACGGGAGAGTTTACCAAATTTACGCAAAAACGTCTTAAAGCTGGTTAGGTTGTTGAGCCGATTTTTTACCAGAACACACCATATTAGGGACAGATTGGCTTATTTCTCCGAATTTACCAAACCTGCTGCATGGAATCTGTTAGCGATCTGAAAATTTGATCGCTCTGCACAAAGAATTTAAAAAGTATTTGTTGTTCAGATCCCTTCAATAAAGTAAAAGTTTCTTATTCTTATATATAGTTGGAAATATTACCGGAGGATAATTATCTATTTCCTCTTCAAAATAGACGCCAAAACAAGACGCCATTGGCCATCTCCGCAAATAAGTGAACTCTGGTCTGTGACAAAACCACAACACCACCTTTGGTATACTGAGATGCGCGCACTTGGAAACCATGGTTTGCGGCTAATGGCTCTCGTCATTTCAGGGCCGGCTTTGATTTTAGAATATCCACAATATGGATCATATAAAACCATTACAATTTGCCAAATCTATATTTGGATATAGATATGGTCTCTAGCCACTTTACCATCTGAACACCTATTAGGAAAATTGCGAAGATTTTATTTGATGCCTTGTGGGTCTCTTGAAATCAAAGCCCGTCCTGGGCTAACGAGGTCCTTTAACCCGAAACCTTTGTCTCCAGGTGGGCGCTTCTCAGTTTGTCAATGCTGGAGTTGTGGCTTTGTCACCGACCTGAGTCCGCTAGTTTGCGGAGACGGTCAATAGATGGCGCCTAGTTTTGGCGTCTAATTAGACGAGAGAGACTATACATACAAACATTCATATACCAAGACTGTTCGCGCGATAAGTAAGATAAGTTTTATTTTTAAGCATAGTCTCTATTCAGCTTCACACATGAAGAGATTATATCGACGATGTAAATGTATACTTTGAGAACCTCGGAATATCAAACCTTTCCGAGGGGATAAAAACAACCAGAACATCACTGGACGAGGTGTGTGGAGCTGAATGGAGACTATGTTGAAAAACCAAAATGTAATTTTCAAAGACAAGTTTTCTTTATTTATTTTTCACTTATCGAACAGTCCTCGTCTATCAAGAGGTAGATATAATTATCCATCTTTGGATAACATAAATATAATATTTTATATTTTTCCTACTTTTCACATGTGTATCTTAAATAGGTAGATTTGTCCTTAAATACCCATTTCTTTATATCTCAGGAAACCCCCTTTGAAACATAATTTTGGTCGTTGAGGTACAGCCTGTACCACGATAACGAGGGCCAACAGCCCGAAATGCCTAAATGGTTGGCCAAATATCATGAAACAAACAAATCAACGATTAGTTTATTTTTGTCCCACAAGATGGCGCTCTGCCATCTACAAATGTTCATGTGAGCGGGAAGATATGTCTTTTATATTTTACAAAATATCAGCACTTTTATTTCAACATACCTAATATGCTTTCATGTCGGGGAATCTGGGAAAAGCATACAAACTATAAACGTAGAACACCAATTAAATATATCCCCATTAGAGATCACAAATATTTCAAGACGTCACTCAAACAAAACACCAATCAAGTTTCCAAGATGCTACTATATTGCCTGAAAACAGAAATGCCTTTTATTTGCGTCTTAATGTCTTCATTTGCTATATATATATGGCACGTTATTGCTTTATAGAAATACCTTTCCTCAAGGCGTTACTTTCTAAACAATACAAACAGCACTGGTCGAAAAATAAGAGAAAACAACACATTAATATATATATACATACGTTTTTTAAAACTTTTTATATAATATACGTAGAATACTAAATTGAAAATATACATCATTAGAAATTTTATTTCTATTTTCAGCCAGTATTTTTTAATAGTAGCATTTTGCACAAACAAAAAAAAAATTGAGATATAGTTATGAATTATAGTTTTATGTTTAAGAAAAAGGGCAACTCCTTATCGTGCAAATGAAAGTTGCTGATGGCTTGCGCCATCTATAAAAATCGTTGATTTTTAATTATTACAGAATTGACCAAATACATATTCTTGATTAATCAAGAAAAGGCTAACCACGTACGCGTTTCGGGCTGTTGGCCCTCGTCAGGATGGTGCAAGCTGTACCTCAACGACCAAAACCCTGGTCATTCAGGCAACAAGGAGTTGCCCTTGTTCTTAATTTATTTACCTTATCCCAGTACAATGTCACATTTGTTCACAGTTATATGTTTTTACGAGGGCCATCTAATAAATAAGTTTCCCTATTTTTTTTTTCTGCGAACGAAACGTTGTAAAAATTAGTTAGTATAGAAGAAATGGTCACTAGGATGCGTTGGAAGCTGGTGACCTTCAAAATCACGCTACTCGTACGCCCAAGTCCGTAGCTCTTCAGTTTCCATGGAGCTACCACTGGTGAACGTGTCCACTTGCGAACTCCGTTCTGTAATTCGTTTTTTCACGGCGAAAAATTAAACTGCGGTCAATATTCATCGCAATTCAGTGTCAGTGTATGGTGAAGAATGTATGAGCATCCAAATGGTTCGCCGATGGCGTTCATGGTTCTTAGAAGGACGGCAAAACGTGCATGATGACGAGCGAAGCGGCAGCCCCATTACTGCTACGGACAATGCAGCCGTTGCTGCTGCTCGAATTGACGAAATAATGATTCGACTGCCTCCTGGAATCGAAATTAGACGCTCTTCGATTGGAACAATCATGTCAGATGTTTTGAATTTTCTCAAAGTCTGCACAAGATGGGTCCCGCGTTTGCTCTTGGAAAATCACAAGCAACAAAGGATGGAGGCAGCCAGAGCTTTCCTGGAAATGCATCAAAGATGGAGATCAACTGTTTTCCCGTATTGTCACTGGAGATGAAAGCTGGGTGCATCATTCAACTCCAGAAACAAAACGACAAAGCATGGTGTGGAAGAAGCCTGAGGAAAGTGCACCAAAAAAGGCGAAGGTCACAATCTCTGCAGGCAAAGTTATGGCTATGGAAAACTTCAAATGGGAAATTTTCACACATCCACCTTATTCTCCGGAACTTGCCCCAAGCGACTTCCATCTTTATCCAGCACTCAAGTGGCACCTTGGAGGCAAGCACTTTGCGAATGATGACGAAGTGCAGGCGGAGGCGAACCACTGGCTACGAAGACAGGACACGGCTTGGTACAACAGTGGTATCTAAAAATTGCTACAACGGTACCAAAATTGTTTGGACAGAAATGGTGATTATTTAGAGAAGTAGTCTATGAGTTGTATAATGAAAATAAAATAACTGCATAATTGTAAATAATGTCGTTTATTTGTTAAAAAATAGGGAAACTTATTTATTGGATGGCCCTCGTATATTAGTTACTATTGCATCTCTCTCTTATTTTGTAGCCGTTACATATTCAAAAGAGCTGCGTGTATTAATAATATAAAAAGACAATATTATCGAGCGGCGCCCTCTACAATATTAAAGAACTTTTGCGACGTGTTATCATAAAAGTCAAGTTTACTTAATTATTTTTAGTCTTGTCAATTGCGCTTTAGAAATAATGTAGTTTCCTGTCACTATTGTTTCCCCTTCATTATAACGGATTAATTAAATGTAAGTTTTAAAATGCTAATTTTTGTTATGAAGAGTATTTCAACATAGTATATATATTGAAAATGGCATATCCTGACCAGGAGCACATGTGCTTTACAGAAGGCAGAGCGCCATCTGGTGGAACAGAAATCAACTAAACATTGATTTAGCCTGTTCCCTGATATTTGGCCAACCCAATTTCTTGATAAATCAAGAAAAGCCATCCACGAACGCGTTTCGCGCTTTTGGCGCTCGTCAGCGTGGATTAGGCTATAATATTTAAAGAAAGTTATAGAAATTTTTATGTCGAATTGAGAGTATAATGTCAGTACAGCAAGCTCTCTATTACTGAACAATAAAATAGAATTAAATATAATTCATATGAAAGATAGTTGTATTAGAGCAGGAGTAATTATAATTAAAAACAAATTATAAAAATATTACTTGTAGGGTATCTCAAAAAGGTTTTTATTTTATTTTAAGTAACTACAAAGGGTTATAATAAGTTCACGCTGTAGCATCGGCAGTTACGCGTCATGTTGTGCTATGTTCTGCTTATATGACGCGTAGCTGCCGATGCTACAGTGTAAACTTGTTATAACCCTATGTTGTTACTTAAAATATAAAACCTTTTTAATACCCTAAAAGTGATATTTTTATAATTTGTTTTTAATTATCATTACTCCTTCTCTAATACAACTATCTTTCATATAAATTATATTTAATTCTACTATAAATATATATTAAAAATAAAGAAGGCATTTCCGGACCACGAGCACATGAGCTTTTTAGATGGCAGAGCGCCATCTAGTGGAGCAAAAATAAACGAAACGTTAATAAGCTTGCTCCGTGATATTTGGCCAACCCAATTTCTTGATAAATTAAGAATAGCCATCCACGAACGCGTTTCGCGCTGTTGGCGCTCGTCAGCGTGGAGTAGGCTGTAACCACTGCGACCAAAAATATGTTTGGTGCCAGAGGCTTCTTGAGAAATCAAGAAATGGGTATTTAAGGCCAAAATCACGGAGCAAGCTAAATAAACGTTTAGTTTATTTTTGCTCCACTAGATGGCGCTCTGCCATCTAAAAAGCACATGTGTTCGTGGTCAGAAAATGCCTTCTTTAATTTTAATATCAACACCTGACCCACTTATCTTTTATTTTTTAAATTATTTTTTCATATATATTTGGTATAATAAGGTAGGAAGCGGCCGGGTGGCCGTTCGTGTCGCACACATTCCCCAACTGTCCTAAAAAGTCCCGAGGTGTTAACTGACGGACCCCAGGGGTCGCCCCTTGGAA
The DNA here is from genome assembly GCA_030710605.1 of Cordylochernes scorpioides. Classification (NCBI taxonomy): domain Eukaryota; kingdom Metazoa; phylum Arthropoda; class Arachnida; order Pseudoscorpiones; family Chernetidae; genus Cordylochernes; species Cordylochernes scorpioides. The sequence continues at coordinate 44,614,379 of CP092869.1, read as the reverse complement.
TGTCGCTGGTATCTTAAGTGACCCTCCCGTCTCTCTCTGAGCTGTCTGTAGCTTGGCTTTATTATTCCTGGAAGAGTACATATTAGAGTACAGCTCCTGGTCAGGATATGCCTTTTTTACTTTAATATATATATATATATTATAGCTTTTTTTAATTATTTTTTTATTAATATTCTCACACACACACGTATATATATATATTAAAAACAAAAAAGGCATATCTTGACCACGTTCACATGACCTTTTTAGATGGCAGAGCGCAATTTGGTGGAACAGAAATCAACTAAACGTTGATTTAGTCTGTTCCCTGATATTTGGCCAACCCAGATCAAGAAAAGCAACCACGAACGCGTTTCGGGCTGTTGGCCCTCGTCAGCGTGGTGCAGGCTGTATCTCTACGACCAAAAATATTTTAGTCCCAGATGCTTCCTGAGAAATCAAGAAATGGTCATAGAGGTACAGCCTGCACCAGGCTGACGAGAGCCAACAGCCCGAAACGCGTTCGTGGTTGCTTTTCTTGAATTATCAAGAAAATGGGTTCAGGGAACATGTTAAATCAACGTTTTGTTGATTTCTGTTCCATGGATGGCGCTCTACCATATACAGGATAAATATACTTTTAAAATTCAAATACATAAAAACACAATATGGGCTGATGCATATCTCTTTTAAAATATTTGCTTAACACGTCGAAAAGGTATTTTATCGAATATTTAAAAAAGCAAACACCTCTTTCTTTAAAATGATTCATGAAACTATATTTTTATAGAACACTTATACGCAGAATGCACCGATTTATACAAGTGAATAAATTTTTCCAAAATAAGTTCAGATATTTACGAGGGAGCTACAACCTCTACCTTTATTCTCCAGCAGAAGATAAATATTTAAAAGGAAACTCTATACATTTAAAAAATAAAATCAAATGCACTTTTTACGATATTGGACAGTAAACATTTTATAATATATAAAATGTGACCCTCAATCTTTTAGAATGGGTTGAATCCACTGTGTGTGTGGTTGTTTCTTCTCGGTTTTCTCCTTTACCCTCTTTATTTGAAAATATGAATGTCTGCTTGTAAGCGTTTAAATAATTAAAATCAAAAGTTAGTTTCAATTTATTTTGCCAGTTTTTTTGAATGATTATTTATTTGCAAAATATTATTTATAACAATTATTACGTACAAATACATATATATGTTTCATATTTATTCGTTAATATATTAATTAATCTGCAAAATTATGTTTAATTGTTTATATAATTAGATACCTTCTATTATATATATATATTTTTTTTTAATATTAAAAATAAATGTTGCTAGAAAATATTTTACCTCAATAAAAAAGCATCCAATTCCTATTCAAAATTTAATGGACATTGAAGGCTATAAGGAAAATCTCATAAAGGCAAAACAAACAAATGTTTTAATATTTGGTTTATTTTTATTTTTAAATGAAAGAAATTTTCGATTTTTGATAATAAATTCAGGATTTATTTATTAAAATGTTATTTATTGCGTTATTATTTTATTCTATGCGTAAAAAATGCATTTATTTATTTTTAAAACTTTAGTTTTCATTTCTTTTTCAAGTTTTTATAAATAAGCCTTAAAAAGTGCCAGTTTTGTATTTTGTGGATAGACGGAACTTCTCCCTTTTAAAAATGCATCGAAACAATGCATTTAATTTATTCTAAATGTGCTACTTGTGAAAAGAATGAGCCACAACAAAAGTTTTGAAAAATTCAAACAAATGCCAACCTGTGGTTTTGGGCTATGATTCTAATTAGCATCTAGGTGTATATGGCTTTAATTTCTTTACCATCCTACAAGAGGAAATATGATATGGGTAGAATTTGGCCAAAGGTTGTTTAATGTGTTGGAGATCTAGGCAAGACTACATTGGAATTTGATGGAAAAATGTTATATTCTGGCCTAAGATAGGTTCTACAATTTCACCAGCGTAAACAACGTTTTGGAAGATTTGACCGATTTCATAACTCCTCTCGGAGGATGTTTTGAAATTTAAACCGCCCCTGTACAGATGAGGACTATAACCCGAAATAATGGTAAACAGGTTGGCTTTGTTCTGAATTTATCAGACTATTATTGTTGTTCATTCTTTATCAACACTTACAGGGATGATAAAATTAATCTTTGTATTGATATATTTTTATACAGAAGAGTTGCCCCTTTTGCATACAAATACCTTGATAAAAATAGAGATTATTTGCTTGCTTATATATATACTATTTTATTTTCCCATTTGTGTATTCTATATTTTTATAAAAGTATATCGTAATTTACTTATATTTGAATATGAACCAAAACTATTTCGAGTATTTTATGTTTTTGATAAAATTAGTCATCAGATATTCGATAATAGAGGAAGAATATTCACCATTAAAATGTATTATCTGTTCTGGCCCACCCTGTATATGTACTTGTGTAACCGGAGATTTTTTTATATTCTATCCACTGAGAGAAAAGGTAGGATTTGTTTTCAAATAAATTAAATTAA